>ML685930.1:558795-630103 GCA_007922175.1 Pelusios castaneus | reverse complement strand
AAAGAAAGAAAGAAAGAAAGAAAGAAAGAAAGAAAGAAAGAAAGAAAGAAAGAAAAAGGAAGGCAAACCGGAAAAAGAAGGGAAGAGAAAGGAAGAAAAGAGAGACGGTAGGAAAAGAAAGGTGGAGAGAAGGAAAGAAGGAAGAGAAAGAAGGGAAAGAAAAAGGAAGGGAAAGAATGGAAAGAAAAAGGAAGGCAAAGAAGGGAAGGAAGGAAAGAAAAAGGAAGGCAAAGAAGGGAAGGAAGAGAAGAGAAAGGAAGGCAAATAAGAGAAGGAAGGGAAGAGAAAAGAAGGCAAATAAGAGAAAAAGAAGAAAAAAAGAAAAAAAAGGAAGAGAGAAGGAAAGAAAAAGGAAGACAAACAAGAGAAAGAAAGAAAGAAAGAAAGAAAGAAAGAAAGAAAGAAAGAAAGAAAGAAGCCGAGGCCGCTGGCAGCGGGGACACGAACGCGGCCCCGGGAGGGCAGAGCCGACCCTGGCCCCGGGCCGGGAAGTCGAGGCGGCTGGTGGGTGGGAGCCCGGGAGCCTGCCCCAGCCGCGGCTACCCCGCTGCCCCAGCCACATGGGACAGGCAGGCAGGCCCGCGCACATGGCCCGGCCCTGAGCTTGCCTGCTCTGCCCTGGGGGCGGGGAAGGCCAGCCCAAAGGCCGGGCTCAGGTCAGGTCTGCTGCGGCAAAGCCGCAGCCCCGGGGGTCTGGTGGGGGCTGCCGGCCTGCGCGGGGGTCCCTCAATGCTGCGCGGGGGTTGAGATGGCCGCTGCGCGGCCACGCACCCGCGCAGCTTAGAGGGAACACAGCTCCCTGGGACCATTATCCCTGGAAAATTCCTAAGCATTAAGGAGACAATGGTTGGTCACATCCTCCCGTCTAAGACATTTCTCCAGAATGACACAAGCTAAAGTATGGATATAACATCAAATTCTTAACTTCTAATCAAAATAGAATTCCTAGACATAAACTATATAATCATTCCCAGAAAATTACTACCTTTCTATTGATACCAAACATGACATAGTTCCTATGGATTATAGCATTTATGAGATATCCATAGAAAATAATATCATAAATGCTTCCCTAAATCCAGACAGTGTCACACACAGGGCTCTGCCCTGCCAGGGTCCCTGTCCCCCTTTGCCACATTGTACACAGGGGGTGCTCCCCCCCACCACCACCGTGGACCTGCCCAAGGGCCCCCTAACCCCACAAAGTCGACCTAGAGCATCCAGTGTGGACGCTCTAGGTCGACTTTGTAAGTTACCCTTTAAGTCAACTTTAATTTTAAGTGTAGACATACTAAGTCGACTTAAAAGTGCAAGTGTAGACATAGCCATAGACAGTGCAGCCTAGGAGGGAAGGGGCAAGATGGGACATAGGGTAGAGGGAGTTTCAGAGGAGTGTCAGTACAAGCCCCTTCAGCAGAGGATTATGGAGTACTTCCAGAAAAATTTCCTAGAGATCTTTATGTAAGATTCCCAGTACATCCTTTTGTTTGTTGATACTGGATGCTTAGTGATCAATAGGAATACCAGTGAGACATGGTATGTCCAATCTGCATATCAATAAGGTTTGATGTGCAAGGTTTTCTATAGATACACTAGTTACATATAAAGCCCAAAATTAACTATATTCTATCATACTCACTGACCCTGGAGACCTAAGCAGTGCCGCAGAAAGCTGTGTACAGGAATGGCTTTCTTCCAGGGCCCTGCCAGGGAGTCAGTGGCCTCTGGTCCGAATGGCAGCATGTCCTGTGGAATCAGAAGTCAATGGAGCATGCCCCTTTGTCTAAATAATAACTTCTTATACCTTTCCATTAACAGTCTTCTCCTAATTACCGCTTTACTCATTATTATATATGCTAAATATATATTGGGTTCTTATCTTTGACTACATTCTATTTTTACTGTGATAACTGGGGTTGTCAAAACAACAACTGGAGATAGGTGGGACGATGTAAAAATATGCTCCTTGGCAATGAAAATCTGTACCCCTAAGCGTTCAAGGATAACTTTTTGTTCCCATCACCATTATCTATGTGCATCTGCAAGCATACATGCTGTGTATGTCATCTTGTTATGTGCTATGGTATGCAGAAACTGAGACATCTGCAAGGTTACTCAGTGTTCCTATTCATCTCTGCCAGCTGGAAGATGTCATGCTACAAGGGTTAGAACAGCCAAGCAAGTAACTAAAGCTATGCTAGACCTGTAGAACAGTGGTCAGGCAACTCAAATTTCACTGGGCCTCCAAGAGTGTGCAATAACAAATAACAAACTTTTTCCACAGGGTCCCTCTGCCTAGATGAACAAGGGAATGAAAAGCAGATGTAAACAGTGCTAGTGTTGGTTATTTCTCTTCCTCTTCTACCCTGAAGAAATGAGAAAGGCAGAAATCTACTGCATGTCTCCTTTCAATATTAAAGCACAGTTAGTACTTATTGGAGCGCCCCTCTCCTGCATCAGGCACACCAGAGCTTTAGTGCTGGGACTGGCTAGACCCCTTCAGAGTTTAAAAGAGGTCCTGGCTCACCATTCCATCATATGTCCCTGTTACCTGTCCCTCATCCTCCTCTGACTCCACTTCTTCATTGAACCACTTTGTCCTCAGGGTTCAATCTCTTAACCTCTCCTCCAGTCTCCCTGAAGTATGCAAAGGGTTCTAGGTGTTAAGGTTGGGTTGTTGCATAGGCTAGCATGAAGCTCTTTGTAGAAGTGGCATATCTTTAGCAATGGACCAGATTAAATGATTGGCCTCTCTCACCTTCTGGTACTCCTGCCTCAGCTCCTTGATCTTAGCACCACACTTCTGCATGGCCTTTTGTGCCTCTTCTGCTCCATGCCATGAGCAATCTGCCCATAGATATCAAAGTTCCTTTGTCTGGAGCAGAGCTACAACTGTACAGCCTCGTCTCCTCCCACAAACCGAGCAGATACAACTATTAAGGTATAATGAATGCAGTAATGTGTTTGCTGTGGGGAGCCAGTATGGTCAACTGGGAAAATGCTATATGAGCTGTCTACACCAAATAAACAGGAAGTGGGTTTTTAAAAATTCCCAGGCCTTTTAAAGGAGGAGGTACATATGCCTATGTACCTGACTTCAGGGCAGCAGAGTTCAAACTAGTGACCAGAGCAGGCATGAAGGACATTGTTGGACATCTGCTGAAGGCCTCTTACTGCAACATAAGCAACACAGTGCTACACTGACACTACATCACTCTAACTTCACCACAGAAAGCTCTATGCATCTCATTGCAGTGGTTTTATGATTTTGGTGTAGTAGAAGAATTAAATTGGCAGGGTGTGCAGCCTGAGTCAGTTTTAATCTGGGATACTGCTGAACCTCCTTACCATTGTGGCTTGGGCTGACCTCCAACCATGTTTCTGCTGATGATACACAGTCTCTCCAGACCCTTTATCACCCAACACAATGTGGTGCCACATACCCAACTGAGTCACATGAATATTCTGCCTGAACCATTCATGCACCCACCATAAAGCAAGGTGACATCCCGTAACCTTCACAGACAGAAAGCTCTTTACTACAGGAGTGCACCCCAAGATTATATTGTCTTGCACCGAACAAAGATTTGTTCAGTGCAAGCTCATTAATAAATCCACCCTCCCTCTTGATGTGAAAAGAATATTCACCCACCCCTGTTAATATGAGTTGAAATTGCCTAAACACTTCACTCAAAAACACAGTGGTTAAGATAAAATATTAAACAAGTTTATTACCTACAGAAAAATATGCTGTTGTCAGAAGCTCCCGGTGTGGTGCTCTGCTCTCTCCAATGTTGGTATCAGTGGGCATGGTCTCACTGCCTGGGACCAATTACACGCAGAAGGCAGGTGTAGGCTGACTCAGGAATGGGTAGTCACTTGGCAAAGCAGGGTAAATTGAGGTTCAGGAGTGGAAATCTGAGGGGTCACAGCAGCACATCAGATCAGATCTGGGGAGCAGCCTGTCACACATGGCAAAATTCGGTTGTCCAGAGATATTAATCTCAGTGGTTTGGCAATTCCATAATAGCATGCTCACTCGTTTTATGGACTACAACGAGTCATCATTGGAACCATTCCCAGTCACCAATGGAGTCAAGCAGGACTGTTCTTGATTCCAACCCTCTTCAGTATGATGTTTTCTGCCATGCTTACAGATGCCTTTCATGACTATGATGCCAGGATTGGCACCAGATACCAGACTGATGGCAAGTTTTTCAATTGGAAGAAACTACAGGCAAAGACAAAGGTTCATGAAATGACTGTTTGTGATCTTCTGTTTGCTGATGGCTATTCCCTGGATGCCAAATCTGAGTCTGACATGCAGCAGAGTATGGACAATTCTGGTCTCACAATCAACATCAAGACGACAGAAATGGTGTAGCAGCCTGCCCTATGAAAGCCTTATGTAGAGCCTACTGTCACAATAAATGGCCAAACCCTCCATGCACTGGACAAGGTCACCTATCTCAGCAGTACAGTGCCACGTTCAGTTCACATCAATGATGAAACCAACCCCAGAATTGCCAAAGCAAGTGTGGCTTTTGTTCTACTATATGCAAATGTGTGGGAGAGCAGAGGCATCAGACAAAACAAAACAGAAGGTTTGCAAAACCATTTTGCTGCCAACTCTTGTATTTGCATGTGAAACTTGGTTGGTATACAGATGCTTTGTTATAAAGCTGAATCACTTTCACATGGGCTGTCTGAGGAAACTGCTGAGGATAAGATGACAAGACAAGGTTTACGATACTGAATTTCTCATATAGGCAGGTATTCCAAGCATCCATATGCTGCTGATGAAATCACAGATGAGATGGGCAAGCCATGTCACCAGAATGTCAGATGAACGACTGCCAAAGATCTTTTATGGTGAACTAAAAGAGGGAAAGAATTCTCAGGGAGGCCAGAAGAAAAGTTTCAAGGCCTCCCTCAACTTTGCCAACTTTGATGCATGCATGTGAAACCTCTTTGCTATACAGACATCACGTTATGAAACTGAATCACTGTGGGAGCATAGGGACATATTCTCTCTTGCTATGGGTTACAATAAGAACAGCTTTGAGAATTGAGATATTATGTAATTTCACACTAATACATCAGCCAGTAAATTCATAAGAACCCCCACATTCAAAATATCCTTTAAACCTTCCCATTCCAGTTCAATATGAGCACAATGATTCTAAATTGCCCCTAGGTAAGAAATCTCCTTAGTTTTACCTCCTAGCCTGAGAGCATAACAACCTCCTCAATGATTTCCCCCCTGACTATAGAAATGTGGGCACCAATATCTCTGCACCCCAAAATACTTTGCTATTTATTTTGACATTTTTAACAAATTCTTCATCTATCTCCAGGAGACCAGACCAGACAAAATTAATTAGTAGCCCTGCTTCTACCACCAGTAAAGTCTCTGACTTGCGGTTACCCACATTAACCTGGCTGAAAGAAGCATTGTCTGGGGTTATGTCTACACTAGAAAAAGTTAGGTCTACTTTGTTAAGTCGACTTAATAAGGTTGACTTTAAGTCAACTTAAAGTCAACCTTATTAAGTCGACTTAACAAAGCAGTTACCCTGAACGGGGACTTAGTAAGTAGACCTAACTGCCCTTAAGTCGACTTAATAAAGTCGATTTAAGGGTTAATCCATGTCCACACTGTGCTTAAGTCGACCTAAGGAGTCGACTTAAGGGTTAGGTCGACCTAACTGGCAGTTCTTACTAAATCGACCTAAGCTTTCATTAAGTTGACTTAAGGAATTTCTTAAGTCGACTTAATGAAAGCCAGGTGTGGATAGGGACTAAGTTAGGTCAACTTAAGCCTCCTTAAGTCGACCTAACTTGCCAGTGTAGACATAGCCACGGTCTCCACATATCTAGGAAATTGTTTCTTCATGTGTTCAAGGGACCCACTTTCCTGGGCCATCCCCTTGGGCTGGGGTCCAATAATTAGGGTTACCAAAAATGGGGCGAGGTGTGCTTAATATCCTCCCTTCCCTCGGAACAGATCTGGAACCGCCTTTCACACCAGGCTTTCACCCTTTCCTTTGGGACCTCTGATCTAGGAATGCTCTCACTTGCAGGTACGAGTCAGCTGCTTCGTCTACGTCTTCCACAGTTGCTGGGGACTTTCCCCACATTGCTGCTTTCACCTCATCAGAGCAGACATGGGAGAAGTGCTCCTGAGCAAATAGATCTACCAACTTCTCTTAGGTTTTTACCTTTTACTTGTTATCCATTTTCTCAAATATGTTATGTACAAATGTGTTATAAACATATTCCTGGTGACTTAATGTGCCAGGTTTATTGAGGTTTGTAAACTCTAGGTGATAAGCCTCCAGAGTAATTTGAAACCTTTTGAACACAGAACCCTCAAGCAGATCATACAACAAATTGTCATTTGTATCCATTAAAAAATTTCACTCTTCTGCTTCCAATTCTTTTGCTTGGGCCAGCATATTTCTTTCCTGGGTCCTTTCCAATATATCCAGTTTTATGAGCTGGCTTGACCCATACTCCTTTTCTCAACAAACTATTAACACCCTCTCTTTGTCCCAGTAAGCATCAGGCCCTGTTGCAAACTAACATAATATGGGTTCTGACAATGGTGTTCTGCCATCTTTTTAATATTGCCCCTAATAAGATGCGATTAAATTGTGGGAAAGCAATGTGTTGATCCTCTCTCCTCTATGTCGTCTCTCTCTCTCTCTCTCTCTCTCTCTGCATAGAAGTGCCTCTACACTTCTGTTTTTGGAGGGGTTCCCAGAAACTCACCTGCTGCCAAGAGAACATTTCACACCCTGTTAAAGAGCCAGTTAAATGGTTTGACAGTGTTTGGATGATAACTACCTCAACAAATCATCTCTGTGGTCCAACAGACAGTGCACTGAGCTGAAAGACTGGTGGTTTGAACCCACTCAGAGATGTAGCCATTTCCTCTCTTTGTAACTTAGTGGTCCTTGGATGTCTGCCTTCTGCAGATGGACACTGCCTCAGTATTCAACCTCTGAGTTCTATTAGAACTAATTTTCACCAGCAACAGTTGGCTGGAAGTTCTTGCTGGCAAATGAAGTTGGGACGTAGCATACATAAGAAGAGGTTACATGGTGAAGAAACCAGTGTGAAGATGGGTGAGTACTCTCTCTCTCTGACAGTGGCCTTCCTGGGTAGGGAAGAGTAGGTAGGGCAAAAACTTGTGATCGGGGAAAACACCATGTTGATTTGGGACTCCATCTTGTTTGCCATCTTGGCCTCCTTCTTTATGGACCCTTTCCCCCACTCTTTCTGCTAAAATGAGAAGAAGATTTAATCTGCCTTGCAACTAGTGACTGTGAGCCATAATCTGACCAGCAACTGTCAGCTATTTAAAGAAAGAGAAGAGGCATATCAGGGCTGTCCATTCCAGCCACGCTATGCGTACCCGTTTGTAACTGTCTGACAGATCAAAATTCTTGCATATACTCACTGCTCCTGATCATCCTGTTGTATTTGTTGCTATTCCTCTGTCCTTCCACTATCGTTCCAGCTGTGGTTCTCCTCACCCTGTCATCACCTCTGTGTGATCATTCATGTTCAATACCTGGTTGGGAAAAAGGTAAATGGTGAAGTAGCAGACTCCTTATTCTGTAGTTAAGCTGTGTTAGTGGGTCTAGGTTTCAAATCTCCATCTTTTAACCCCCAAGTTATATGTGTTTTATTTTATCTGACCCTGTTAATCAATAAATATTACTTGCCTGTTTTCATGTTTACATACTTGTTGAGTTTGGTTTAAAAAAATCTGCTGATGGTTCGATACCATCGAGGTCGGATCGTAGAATATTTACCTGCCCACAGATCCCTACTAACTCTTTTGAGTGTTAAGAGGTAGGTGAGGAATTGTTCCATTAAGAAAGACTTGACTGGGGCAGTCTCTTCATTCACTCCTGGCAATGTGGTATGAGATTATAGCCCCTGCCTCCAACTCCATGCAGCACCAACTACTCTATGTCTTCCAAAAGGACAGGTTAGGCTACACGAGAGTTCAAGTGTGAAGCTGCAGCTTAACCCATTATCTTGCATTCTGCTCTTCAAGAGCTTCTTCTCCACTATGTGTTTACAGCTTTTGGGCACCTTAGGGAACATCCACCTGGCTCTGTGCGAAAGCCTTTTTGCCCTTTTTTCTAGTGCTCGCTTGCTCCTTCTCTCATCTCTGCTTTCTTCTTGTGCCAGGAAAGATTGTCCTCAACACAGTCAAACTCAGCCCTACGTTGGTGAATAAACCCCATCCCACATTATTGCCCATCTGCAGACAGTTACAGGAAATTAACTCATTTATTCACCAAACTCGGTCAGAGAAAAAGAGAAAGTTTATCAGGTTTCTATTTCCCTTCTTTGTGCGTTTACCCTGATGAGGAGCTCTCAAGCCCCAGAATGCCATGCTGATCAATGGCTGGAAGGCAGGCTGGGAACTCTGTTACACCACAAGCCACAACTCCACTTTTCGGCTCACTGTCCTATAGCCAGTTGTCACGTGCACAGTCTCCATATCCCCCACATTTAGGGATGGCTTTAGGAGTAGACAATCAGGGCAATCACCCTAGAAGCCAACTTCCAGGGATGCCACATCACTCTTTGACTAATTGCTTGTTTTACTCAGCCCCTTGGGGGGCACCAAAAATGTTTTCCTGGGCAGCAAAATCCCTAGGGCTGGCCCTGCTCAAACTCTTCCTTTAGTAACAACTCTTCCACCAGCTCAGGTGCTAATGGTGCCAGCTTGCTCTGAGCTAGCTCTGCCCAGTGTATTTTGAACCTACCGTATATGAGGATGGATCTAAGGGGTGTGTGCCTGGGGTCTTTAAAAGCCTAGGCCCAGCTATCATTATAAAGAGCCAGCACAGCTATCTCCCAGGTTCTGTTACAAGGAAATGGGATGTGCAACTGGAAGAAAGACTAGTTCCATTCCTTCATAAAGGGCAATGAAAATGTGAGGCTGAGGTTTGGGGATGCTGCTGGTTGATCTTCTGCTTTCTAAACTCCACCTCTGTACCCCCCCTTCCCGGGCAAAGGCAGGTAACTCCAATCTTCAGATCATACAGGACTGTCAATAAACTGAGCTGGACCAATAGTCTTCAATTGCCAGTTCCATCCCTCTAATTCTTCTTACTTTGGCAAAATATCTCTGGCACAAGAACCAACTTCATGTAGGTTTCAGCAGATCTATGGTTGAGTTCCACCATGCGATCTTGTCATGGTCTCTCTCACTGCATGTTCTTGGTGTGTCCATAGGCATCGCATTACCACTGCCTGCTGATCTCAGACAGGAGTTCTGTGGGTGCTAACAACAACATTAACTGGTGACAATATGCTGAAAATTCATAATTACCCAAAGTGACAACTTGTCTGAATCACCAAGATGAATAAAGGAAATGGATATGAGGCCAGTGAGGAAGACTCAGAATGGAATGGTTCTGTCTGAGGGCAGTGAGATCCCCTTGCTACCCCACATCACATGGGAACCTGGAGTAAAGAGAACAGCTAGAAAAGAGACTTGATGCCTGACATTCCTGTCTGGAGTTGCTCCCTGCAAAGCTCTCCATTATCTTTCTCATCAGTCACACATTTCTTATTGCTTGAGTAAACAGCTCCAATTCCAAGTCTTCCTCTCTGCCTCCTCTCTCCCACCAACCAAGGGGGTTGGGATGACTACACTGGCCATTCACCTGTGCCACCCACAGAACACCAAGATTGAGCTAGGGGTGAGTATCCTGCAAGTTACAAATAAGGGAGCAAAAGCCTTCTCACTCTAACCTGTTTGTTCTCTCTCACTTGCTCCCCTCATCTGTGCAGCTACTGGATGCTTCTGCAATCTAGCCCCCAGCAGGACCCTGGCAGCAGGGACTGGAGAAAAGTTCCAGAATGCATGTGCTTCAAGTAACAAAACACAGAGCAGAGCTATAGGTCTGGATTGGCTGTAGAAAAGCTGGGAACACAAGGGCCACTTGTCCATGACCCTTGCTTGCCCCAGCACTGGAGCCTCTGAGGAGCGTGGTGAGGTAAGTGCTAAATGTTGGCAACTTGAGCTCCAAACAGAATGAGTAAGTCTATTTTAGACCAGCTGAATAAAATCAGGCCATAACTGGAGGGAAGGCTTGTAGCAGGGCTGTTATCATCACCTTACCTTCTAGGGCTATGTCTACACTTGGAAAGTTAGGTCGACTTTATGAAGTCGATTTAATAAGGTCCACTTTAAGTCGACTTAAAGTGGACCTTATTAAGTCTACTTAACAAAAGTCGACTTAACTTTTCAAGTGTAGACGTGGCCCCTTTTTGGCCTTATTAAGGAGACAACATTTTAAGTCAGCTTAAAAAGGTCCAACTAGGCACTACTCCGCATCTCCACTGGCTTAAGTCGACTTAATAAAGTCGACTTAAGAGCTAGTTCAAATTAAAACGAGGTGTTATTAATTCAAACTAACTTTTCCTTAATTCAACTTAAGGAGCAGCTTAAGTCCAATTAAGGAAAGCCCAATGTAGATGCGGAGTAAATTAAGTCGGCTTAAGCCTCGTTAAATCGACTTAATTTCTAAGTGTAGACGCACCCTAGGGGAGTCTGGTCTGACTGTACAGAGAGTAGAGGAACAGAGAGCTCCTCTTAAGCAGCTTTCTTTATCTGTGAATGTAAATGTAGAATTGGAAAGAAACTCAAATATCTCATTTTTGTCAAGATTCAGTTAGGGGGTGTGGATGTTAAAACTTGTGAATTGCCAGCTGGCCAGTTGACCAGCTCCTTATTCTACAGGCTATGGTCAAATAATAAACTTCATGAGTGAGGTAGTTAAATGATTCATTGGTGTCTTGCAGTAAAGATTCATTCTGAGCAATGAAAAATCTCTTGCCTTCTTCTTGTTTTTTTCAAATACTGTCCTATGTTGTCATATTCCTAGCTTGGTTGTTTCACTGAGTTCTAAATTGTTTGGCAACTGATGGTGAGGGGCAGTCTTGTCTGTGGTGAAGAAATACACTCTGGTTCAGGTCTCCTAGTTCCACTTCACTGCCTGAGCAATAAAAATGAACTTACTGAAGGAATCCAGTATTGACACAGCAGACAATGCTCCAGGACCATAAATCCAGGAAGGGCTACAAGCTAAAACATACGCCAAGGTGAAGAAAGTAAATCAGTTATTGAATCACTATAGTATGCTGCTTTCACTCGAAAATCACTGTAGCCTGTACGGCACAGCACTGTAGCATGGGAGGTAATTATTAACTTGTCCAACAGGGAAAATGCAGAGAGGCAGCGTGATACTAACCAGAACATGTTGGCATAGACCACAGGCAACGCTGGGCTCCATTCAAGTCATATTTCTTGTGATGTTAGCCCTTTCTCCCATTTCTGAGTTGCTCAGGATCCAACCCTGGTTTCTGCTAATGTGTTGTTTGTTCTCCAGTGGGGGCAATCCTAGCCCATGGGACATTTGCCCCCCAGTCACTTGATTCCTGCCCATGTTCTGCCACCTATGTCCCAAGTGATTATCCCTGTCCTTAGAAGGAATGATCATCTTTCAACAGGACAGCTGTGCATAAGAAACAAGATATTTTCCAGGGGGGGGGGGGTATTAGGTGGGGAATGACCATGATCAGATTCATGCAGCTCTGGAGATCTGTGCACATTTTCCTTAATAAATTGGCTGTCTTCTGAGTGCTCCCACTCAGGAAACAACACTGAACAACAAAGAAGTCAAGTGCACATGGAGTTGCATTCTGCTGTCAGACAGCTGGGCTCAAGGAAGCAGCAGTCACACCCCACCCATCACAGAAAGGTCCATAGGTCCCTTACCCAAGGCCACACAACAAACTTGTGGTGGAGGTAAAATTAGAAGTCTAGCCCTCCTGGGTTCTAGCCCCTAGCCTCCACTGTCCAGAACACAGTTCCTAAAGAAGTTGGCTCTAGGGATACTTGCTGCACCTTCTGCTTGATTGAGGCGGGGAATGGCCTTTGGCTGAATCTGACCATCAGTTTGCCTTCTTTGCTAGAGCATCACACTGGTTGCTTATGTTCAGTTGGTTTCCTCCTCTAAATCCTTTAAAAAACACTGTTCTCCAGAACACAGCCCCTCATCTGACAAGCGAGACCTGCATTTTTTGTCCCTAGATGTAAAATGTGGTATTAGATCACTGTAAATAGTATACCCACTCCTAATTCCTGGTCTTTGGCTGTCCCCTAGTGTCCCTTGTACAACACAGCAACCTTTGCAATGGAGTGGGAGGTTCAATTCCTCAGGGAGATGGATCCAGCCAAGGGATCATCTCCCCAGAGGAAAGGCTGCAAGCCTGCTTGCTCTTCAATACAGGGATGAATTCATTGGCTGGAGTGTTGCTAACAGAGAAACTCTGTGGAAAGCTGCTGAGATGCTGGTGGATTGAGACTAGTGGATAGTGGATGGGAAGGCTGCTTGCAGCTGTGGACTCTGTGACCTATAAATGATCGTTCAGTGCTTTGCTTGCTGTAGGACAGGTAGAGAAATGCTGGGTCTGAGCTCTGAGCAGAGGAGATAGAGCAGGGATGGGGTATACGGATCCTGCTGGCGCAGTGCTCTGGGCATGGAAAGTGCTTCAGAGTCAGTGAGTGAGGCTGAACCTTGACAACCAACCAGCAATGCAGCTGGCATAGGGATAATGAAAGACATCATGACCCCCTTCCTATCCTGTCCCCCCGCCTGATCCTGCCAGCCCCTTTGTGGCTCTGGGCAGGCCACAGACACCCCACACTGTAAGCTCAGCTCCTCTCCCTTAGTGACGAAGGGAAGGGAAAAGAGAGAGGGCTCCTCTTACAGCCTGGCCTCTACAAGCCATATCCAGTTCCTGACATGTGCCTCTTTAGCCAATGTCTTGGCACTGGGCAGCAGCCTCAGCTGGGGGCCTCAGCTCCTGCCTGGCCTTGGCAGGTCACAGTCCCTGGCCACTATGGCTCCCTCTCAATCCCCACAAACCCAGTTTAGAGTGCTCCTGCCACCTCCAAAGAGGACGTGCAGCTTCGCCGTTCCTTGGGAGGCCCACGCAGCAACATCTCATTCCTCTTGCTGTGCAGATGCATAAGCTCCAGCACAGATGGGAAATGACTGCGTTAAAAGCCATGCAGCAGGTCAATAGGAGTGAGAGAAATCTGGAGTGCTGGCTTTCAACCCCTTGCCCTGGCCATTGGATCCCCACACCTCCTTGAACAGCAGATAGAACCCAGGAGGCCTAGCTGCTAGCCCCGCCCCCCATTCCAGCCAGCAGGCTGTTGTTCTTCAGGTATTTCAGTATGATCCTAGCAGAGGGACACACAATGCAGCTGTGAGATGTTCAGTGTGAGGCAGGGAGGCCCTGGTTGTTAGTGCCTTCTCTGGAAAGAGGGACTCAAGGTGTGAAAGCGTTAACAGTCCCTTCTGCCTCATCTTTCAGCACAGGCTGCTATCACACCAAAAAGAGAGGGCGTTTTATAGTGCCCAGTGACATCATGGCAGGGTAAGCTGAGCCTGCAAGGAGAGCTCACTCCTCACATATCCCTCCAGGGGCCGAGGCAGGGAGCAGAAGCAACCAGTGGTGTCACTGGTACTGGGGAATAGCAGTATGCGTAGATGCCCTGGCTCAGAGGTTCTGGAGGCTGCACTGATGACTGCTCCCCATCTCAGCCATGTGGGGAGAAACAGAGGGGATGAACTGATTCCAGTGAGTGGAGTCTGTGGGAGAAAGAAAGCCCTGCCTCCCACTGGCTCAAGGGGGAAGCAGCTCAGTTGTGCACCATGTGCCCCAAACAGCTCCCTGCCAGTGCAGAGTCCCCCACAATTCACAGGCAGGGACACTGCTTTTGGATCAGGGGGCTGAGCTCCAGAGAGGACAAGGAGGAGGGAAGAAGAAAGAGAACAAGGTGGAGACTGGACTAAGGGAACGGAGGGGCCAGAAAGTGAGAGCAGGGAAATGGTAGTGGGAGTTCCCTGCAGGCTCCAGGGCAGCTGAGGAAGGGCAGGGGACCCTTCTCTTGCATTTCCATAGGGTGAGGGGGGCTATAACTCTTTCCCCCATGCCTATCGATGCTGTATGGTATGCCCCACTCTTGTGCAGACAGTCACTCACATTACCTAGGCAGGTCACAGGCCAGCTGGGCCATTTGGATTCCTGGGTATGGCTCATTAATTATAAAAGTGCCTCTGTAGCAGACACGGAGCTGCTCAATCATGCTCTGAGTACTGAGCTGTAAGCATTTGTAGCTGACTGTGTCAGTGAGGGGAAGTGACTATATACTGCTTTATTAGAACTCCCTACATGACTGTGTGGGTCTAACTTATATTGGGGATAGTGGGATGTTTATTATACACGCTAAATTCAATGAATTCTTTGATGAAGGTGACTCAATGGCTTCCCACAAAAAAACAAACAAACCACTTGAAAGACAACAGGGCAGGCTGCTGGAATTAAAAAAAAAAAATCCCATCTCCTGTTGTAAGCCTTGTTTCTCCTGATATGCAATAGATTCTAAAACCTCACTCATCGCCATAGTAGCTGAGCATCTTGCATTAGTGCACTAAGCAAAGTGACTAACATATGACACAAGTTGGTTGTTCTCTCACCCACTTCCCAGGGGTAGAAACGTGCAGTGGCATCTCTTGTTTTGGCAGGGATTTGTTTAATATAAATACATTTGTTGCCATGAGTTTATGAGAGAAATGGTAAGGCCAAAAAAATACACATTGCTTTTAGAGTGGAAGGTGGTGAAGTTTGTCATAGTCTTTTGTTCACGGGGCAGCTCACTCCACAGTCCTGGATCACTGGAGAAAGTTTTGTCTGCCACACAGATGAGAGCTTCGTTGTGACAGAAAGCAAAGTTGTTGACCATGGTCTCCATCCTCAGGTCATATAGCAGTTAGAAAACAAGGACTGAGACTTTGAACTTGATTTGAAATTCTACGGAAAGCCATTGTAGAGAGTGGAGGACAGCAGGTTTCAAAGGCACCAAGGTTTCCTGGTAGCCTTGCTGAGGAGATATACTGCAGCGTTTTGTGCTAACTGCTGAAGATTTTCTTCCCAGGTGTGGTGTGCTGAGCAGAAGGTGCTCTTATTGATGTGGTTCTGCGTCCGACACGGTTGTCTGTTTGGCTGCATGCATGAGTCTTTGTATGCGTGTTCCCTCAGGATTACCCCTGGCTCAGATCTTTAAGTGGGGACTCTGTTAGCCCAGTGATCTAGAGCCTGGCTTGGATCTTAAGCAGGGACCAAGTTAGCCTGGTGATCCTAGGCTGAGGTGTTCCTTTGGTTAACACTTTGGGTTACCTTTAGCTCAAGTTTAGTGGCAACTCAGTTAGCTCAGTGACCTTAAGCCTAGGCATACCCTGTGTGCAAGAGGTTAATTGAGGCAACACTCACAATCGAAGAAACCAACATGACCACAGATCCTTGTAGAAATGAAGGTGCCAGGCTAGGCTTTATAGCGCACAGATCATGAACCCACCGCACATGGGAAAAAATAGTGTGATGGGTGGGCGGGGAAGGGCTCGGGGGTGTGAGAGGATTGGGGAAGGGATCCGGGAGGGTCAGGGCCTGTGGAGGGTGCCCAAGAGAGGAGCGGCAAAGGGGCCGAGGGCAGTTGGGGAGCCAAAGGGCAGGTGGGAAGAGGACCAGGGGGCCGAGAGGATTGGAGAAGGGGGGGGAGGGGGTCAAGGAGCTGGTGGGCAGGGGTGTGTGTGAGAGGAGTGGGGAAGGGGTCAAGGTTGGGGCAGTCAGGGAGCTGACGGGCAGGCGGGGAAGGGCCCTGGGGTGTGAGAGGATCAAGGAAGGGGTCCGGGAGGGTCGGGGCCTGCGGGGGGAGGGACCAATAGAGGATCGGGGAAGGAGCCAGGGCCAGGGAGGTTGGGGAGCCAATGGCTGGATGGGGGAGGGGCCCTGGGGGGCGAGAGGAAGGGGCCTGGGAGGGTCAGGGTCCAGGGAGCAGGTGGGGAAGGGTCTGGGGTGTGTGTGAGAGGATTGGGGAAGGGGTCTGGGGGGATGAGTGAGGATGGGGAGCCAGAGGGGAAGGGGCCCAAAGGGGTTGGGGGAAGGGGACCAATGGGGGGCAGCAGAGGGGCCCCTTGGGAGACAACACTAGGTAGGCCCAGTGAGGGGATCTGCCACGTGGCACCACCCCTCCCCCACCACCTAGTGCCAGTGGGCCCCATACCCCTCTGGCACCCCACCCCACGTCTGCCCTGAATGGGCAAATGCCAAAGATCGCAGAGAGAAATTATACAGTAAGTCTTTATTATATTATCATCTAGATATGCTCCTGTTTGCCTTTACACAAAGATTACAGCACATAAATTGTCATTTTCATAACTACTTTTGCATTATACTTCCTTGGGTGCACTCACATCACAGCACACACATTTGAAATCTGGGTCAAAAAAGTTTCAGAAAGAATTTTTTTGCGCACACAGCCTACCAAAAATTAGAGGAACTTTGATGTGCGGCAACTTACCAAGGATTGTGGTGGATTCTCCCACACTGACAAGTGTGAATGAAAGACTGAACGTTTTTGTAAAAACTATGCTCTAGGCATTATTCTGGGGAAGCTCTAGCATCTGTGCTATACAGGCAGTCAGACTGGCAGTTCCCAGTGGTCCCTTCTGGCCTTGGAAACTACAAAGCTGGGAAAGAGCAACTGCCTACACAACTGAACAGAGCACAGTGCAGGCCTAAACACTGACTAGCCATGAACTGAGTGCAGAAGGGTCCAGAAACCATGATCTCTATGATGCTGGAATCCTCAAGACTCATATCCCAGGCCTATGGGTTTAGTGAGCTCTGGGCTCAGGGCTGATGCCAGGATTCACACAGTGTAGTGTGATGAAGTGGGTTGGAGCCCACAAAAGCTTATGCCCAAAGAAATTTGTTAGTCTTTAAGGTGACACAAGATTCTCGTTTTTTGCTGTATACAGACTAACACGGCTACCCCTCTGGAACAGCGTGGTGTGTGTGCTCTGTACTGCACTGCCTGCTTCTCTCCATTCCATTTCAGGGAGGAGTTAATTGCTGAGTTCTTTCCGCCCCTTTTCAGCCACTCGATACCTCCTCAGGGATGTCACCAGATCCACCCCATACCACATGGCTGCATTAGCTGAAGTGTTGCCCTTTACTGTGCCCGGCACCTGGCCAGCCCCCGGTGGCTGAGCGCGCAAAGGGCTGGCATGTTTGCACACAATCCTGTTCCGCTTGGCTTCTCTCAGCAGCTGCTGCAGGGCTGACAAGGGCGAGAAGATCCATTTCCATCCTGCCCCTCCTCCCTGAGAGACTTCAACAGGCCTTCTTATTAGTTGAGTTAAAAAATACGACTTGTGCGTACAATAAGACCCCTGGGAAAGGGAGCAGGAGCAGAGCCTCTGGCCCTGCCTGTCCCAGGGACTTGTGCCTCTGTGCCCAACCTGTGGGGAGGCCAGGGACACCGTCTTTATGTTGTTTCACCAACACCTAAGCTATGGTGCAATCAGAATGCTGGGTCTGACCCTGAGCTGCGCACCAGGCAGTGCTCCCTGGAGGCAGAGATCCCGCCTATCCAAACTCACAGGGCTCCCTGAGTTAAAGGGGGCTTGCAAGACAGCAAAGAACAATGCACGCTTCTCCTTGCAGCCCCTACGGAGTGTCTCAGAATCACTGGCAGAGGCAGATACAAAGGGTAAACCCTGACTAAGGCTGGGGGAGTACAATAATTCCATTTTGTCAAGGCTTTTGCAATTTTGTTTTGTTCTGTTTTGGAATGAAAACCAAACATTTCCACATGTCCTGTGAAATGGAGTTACTTTTCCCTGCCCAGCTCTACTGCAAGCCTTGGCTTCAGGACAGTCTGCCTGCTGGGCTGTCCCAGAACCAAGGACCATAGGATTCCAAGGAGTGGGAAAGCCTGGGCTCCATAGCAACTTCTCAGGTGGCCTGCTGAGGAGATAGGCAGGTGTGCTGGACTGATCTCAAATTACATCAAAACTGAGTGTCTCCATGAGACTAATTTTGGCAATTTCTAACCAAAAAAAAAGTCATCAATTTTTTCTGACCAGCTCTACACTTAACTCTCAGTTGCCACTGCTCTAACCTTTAATTCCTTAGAGTTTAAAGCCAGACAGGACCATTAGACCATCTAACCTAACCTTCTGTGTACCACTTGCGAACACAGACTGCAAACAGGGGAGTTTGAGAGGGAGTTTGTGTTTTGTGTAGCCGCTATGGTGAAGAGGACCCGCGCCGCTTGTGCCAGCACTGCTTCTGTCTCCTCCACCTGTGCCTGTATCCAGACAGACATACTGACCGTGGATATCTCTACCCAGATCCTGGCGTGGACTTGCAAGGACTGTGGCCTGCATTTCCCACTCTCAGATGGTCAGTCTGGGGAGATCATTCAATGTGACAGGTGTCTCCTGGTGGAATCTCTCAGGAAGCAGGTGGGGGAGTTACAGGAGGAGGTGGCCAGGCTCAGGAGTATCCATGCCCTGGAGAAGTTCCTGGATAGCATCCATGAGGAAACATGCAGGGATGAAGAAACTATCCAGAGGCAAAGGACTGCCACACCCTCGGAGAAGGATGGGATGGCTCAGGCACAGGGTGGACACTGGCAGCTGGTTACTTTTGGCAGCAAACAGTGCTCCACCCCTGCTCCCATCCCACCCTCCGTTGTGGTAAAGAACCGCTACGCAGCACTACTGATGGGAGGTGAGGAGAAGCCATGTACCCCCGAGGTTGGGAGGATCACAACCATCACACCCAGCAGGAAGTGTCGGGTTGTGGTGGTTGGGGACTTTCTTCTGAGGGGGACGGAGGCACCCATCTGTTGCCCAGACAAGACCTCTCGGGCGGTATGCTGCCTGCCAGGGGCCCGTATCTGAGACGTTATGGAGGGATTGTCGAGAATCATCCATCCCTCTGACTACTACCCCATGCTACTCATCCATGTAGGAACCAATGATACTGCAAGAGGTGACCCTCTGCAGATCAAAGGTGACTACAGGGCTCTGGGAGCACGGGTGAAGGAGTTCGGTGCACAGGTGGTGTTCTCCTCGATCCTTCCGGTCAAGGGTAAGGGCCCGAGCAGAGACAGATGCATCCTGGAGGTGAATGCCTGGCTGCGGAGATGGTGTTACCAGGAGGGCTTTGGCTTCCTCGACCATGGGGTGCTGTTTCAGGAAGAAGGACTGCTAGGCAGAGATGGACTCCACCTATCCAGGAAGGGGAAGAGCGTATTTGGAAGCAAACTGGCTAACCTGGTGAGGAGGGCTTTAAACTAGGTTTGAAGGGGGAAGGTGACGAAAGCCCACAGGTAAGTGAAACTGAGGGAGACCTGGGGGAAGGGATGGAACTTGGGCAGTGCTGGGGCTGTAACAGCAGGAATAAAAGAGAGGGTGGTTGGGACTGGGGGGGTGGATCAAATAATTGTTTTTTATTTCCTAATGAAGTCATAATATCTCAGGCGAGTGGGGAAGGAGGACACCGGGAGAAATTGCAAGGAGGAAGATGCTACAGGAGGGAGAATTGACAGGGCAAAGTAGGGCAATGGGCCCGGTATCTTAGGTGCCTGTACACAAATGTGAGGAGCCTGGGAAACAAGCAGGAAGAATTGGTAGTACTGGCACAGACAAGGAACTATGATATAATTGGAATAACAGAAACATGGTGGGATAACTTGCATGACTGGAGCACTGCCATGGACAGATATAAATTGTTCAGGAAGGACAGGCAGGGAAGAAGTGGGGGAGGAGTAGCGCTATATGTAAAAGAGATGTATGACTGCTCGGAGATCCACTATGCAAGTGGAAACAAGATGGTTGAAAGTCTATGGGTTAAGTTTAGGGGAGAATGCAACAAGGGGGATGTTGTGATGGGTGTCTGCTACAGACCGCCAGATCAGAAAGAGGAGGTGGATGAGGCGTTCTATGGACAACTAACAGAAGTTTCCAGATCGTCACAGGCCCTGGTTCTTATGGGGGACTTCAATTATCCTGGCATCTTCTGGGAAGATAATACAGCAGTGCACAGGCAATCCAGGAAGCTTTTGGAGAATATTGAGGACAACTTCCTAGTACAAATGCTGGAGGAACCAACTAGGGGCCTTGCACCTCTAGACCTATTGCTCACAAACAGAGAAGAATCGATCGGGGAAGTAGAAGTAAATGGCAACCTGGGCAGCAGCGACCATGAGATGGTAGAGTTCAGGATCCTGATCAATGGAAGGAAGGAAAGAAGCAGAACACACACCCTGGACTTCAGAAAAGCAGGTTTTGGCTCCCTTAGGGAGCTGATGGGCAGGATCCCTTGGGAGGCTGATCTGAAGGGGAAAGGTGTCAAAGACAGCTGGCTGTATTTTAAAGAAACCCTGTTAAAGGCACAGGAAGATAACATTCCGATGTGCAGAAAGAACAGCAAATGTGGACGGTGACCAGCATGGCTTAGCAGGGAACTCTGCGGGGAGCAAAAACATAAAAGGGAAGCTTACAAGAAGTGGAAGCTTGGACAGATGATAAGGGAGGCGTATAAAGATATTGCTCGGCACTGCAGGGATAAAATCAGAAAGGCCAAAGGACAATTGGAGTTGCAGCTAGCAAGAGATGTGAAGGATAACAGAAAGGGGTTCTATAAGTATATCAGCAACAAGAAAAGGATCAGAGGTGGTGTAGGTCCCTTACTGAACGGGGCAGACATCCTCATGGTGGATGATGTGGAAAAGGCTGAGGTACTCAATGCTTTTTTTACTTCAGTCTTCACAGGGAGGGCCAGCTCCCAGGCTACTACACAGGGTAACGTGGAATGGAGAGGAGAGCGGCCCTCGGTGATGGGAAGTCAGATTAGGGAACACTTAAAGAAATTGGATGTGCACAAGTCCATGGGGCTGGATGAACTGCATCCGAGGGTGCTGAGGGAGTTGGCGGAAGTGATTGCAGAGCCACTGGCCATTATCTTTGAGAACTTGTGGCGAACAGGGGAGGTCCCAGAGGACTGGGAAAAGGTAAATATAGTACCTCTCTTCAAGAAAGGAAAAAAGGAGGATCCAGGGATCTACAGACCGGTCAGCCTCACCTCAATCCCTGGGAAAATCATGGGGCAGGTCCTCAAAGAATCCATCCTGAAACACTTGGAGGAAAATAGAGTGATCAGGAACAGTCAACATGGATTCACCAAGGGCAAATCGTGCCTGACCAACCTGATTTCCTTCTATGATGAGATGACTGGATTTGTGGATGCGGGAAGAGCCGTTGACGTGGTATACCTTGAGTTTAGCAAGGCTTTTGATACAGTTTCCCACAGCATTCTCGTTGGCAAGTTAAGGAAGTATGGGTTGGACGAGTGGACCGTAAGGTGGATCAAAAACTGGCTAGATCAACGGGCTCAGTGGGTAGGAATCAATGGCTCGATGTCTGGTTTGCAACCAGTAACGAGTGGAGTGCCCCAGGGGTCGGTCCTGGGGCCGGTTCTATTCAACATCTTCATTAATGATCTTGATGATGGAATAGACTGCGTGCTTAGTAAGTTTGCGGATGACACCAAGTTGGGGGGAATGGTAGATACTCTGGAGGGCAGGGACAGGATCCAGGGAGACTTGGACAAATTGGAACACTGGGCTGAAAGAAACCTCACGAGGTTCAACAAAGACAAGTGCAAAGTCCTGCACTTAGGACGGAAAAATCCCATGCACTGCTACAGGCTGGGGACCGATCGGCTAAGTAGCAGTGCTGTAGAAAAGGACCTGGGGGTTATGGTGGACGGGAAGATGAATATGAGCCAACAGTGTGCCCTTGTTGCCAAAAAGGCCAATGGCATATTAGGCTGCATCAGTAGGAGTATTGCCAGCAGATCGAGGGATGTGATAATTCCCCTCTATTCGACACTGGTCAGGCCACATCTGGAATATTGTGTCCAGTTTTGGGCTCCCCACTATCGAAAGGACGTGGACAAATTAGAAAGAGTCCAGTGGAGGGCAACAAAAATGATTAGGGGTCTGGGGCACATGACTTATAAGCAGAGACTGAAGGAACTAGGCTTATTTAGTCTACAGAAGAGAAGACTGAGGGGAGATTTGATAGCAACCTTCAAGTACTTGAAGGGGTGCTCCAAAGAAGAGGGAGGTAGGCTGTTCTCGAGGGTAACAGAGGACAGAACAAGGAACAATGGTTTCAAATTACAGCTGGGGAGGTCAAGGTTGGATATTAGGAAAATCTTTCTCACTAGGAGGGTGGTGAAGCATTGGAATGGGTTACCTAGGGAGGTGGTAGAATCTCCATCTTTGGAGATTTTTAAGGCCTGGTCAGACAAAACCCTGGCTGGGGTGATTTAGTGGGAGTGGTCCTGCTTTTTAGCAGGGGGTTGGACTAGATGACCTCGTGAGGTCCCTTCCATCCCTATTATTCTATGATTCTATGAATGTCACCCAGTTACCCCTGTACTAAACTTTGTGTTGACTGAAGCATAACTTTCATCCAATCCAGGATTTGATGAGTTCCAACCTATCTGGAATGTGGAAGGAGCACAGGTTGTAGGAGGGAAGAGTTTGGATGAGGCACCAGGAAGTCATTCTATGTGCACATGGTTAGAATGCCAGCTGTAATTGCAGCACCACCATAAAAAGTTATCTTAAGAAAGATCTGGTTTAGTTTAGAGCCAGTAGCATGATCATCTCATGTTGTTACTGAGCATGGTGTATATGAAACATGGTGTTAGTGAACCTGGTCAGCCTACCAAGACTCACAGCAACGAAGAGACCTGAGGCAGCATGGATGGCATTATTTTTGAGACACGTGGTTACAGCTTACAGGAGAGATTGTTGACAGAAACAAATCTAAGCCTAGAGAAATGCCTCCAAATAGCAAGGTCAGCTAAACTGTCCAGGGAAAGATCAAAACAGTGACAGCCACAAGTGCAGAGCAAGTACATAGGTTTAAGTGAAAGCAACCTAGGAAGCAGAATAGGCTGATCAAGAAGGCAGACATCATGGATCAGTGCATATGTTATGGGAAGCAATACAAAAGAAAAATGCCCAGCCTATGGGCAGCAATGGAGGAAGGAAAGATGAGAAATAGAACCACTGTATTTCCCTATGCTGCAGCTATTCCAAGAAGAAAAAAACAGCAGTACATGTTGCAAATGAGAATGTAGACTTCTAGTAAAGAGAAGAGTCCCTGCAGTGTGACTTTTGCAGAGCTAAAGTTTCCCAGTGTATATGTATTGCAGAACAAGGCTGCCATCCATTCAGTTTCCATACTTGTAACTATGTTATTAGATCAACAAGCAATGTGACACCAGATGGATTATGGGGCTGCAACACTAGTAAGCAGCAACATTAGATGAGATCAAGAAATGTGGAGAAATGTGATCAAGTGCTTGTGATGTACAATAAAATCATTCTGAGGCCAGTGGGCTGTCAATAAGAACCTCACAGAAGAAGAAACATTATCACTTGGAGTTATGAGTGGTTGACAGTCACTGCTGAACAGCCAGGCAGTGCAAACCTAAATTGATTTGATCACAGTACAAAATCCTCAACAGTGCAATATCTTCAACACAAGAGAGGAAGGAAACTAGGCATCAAGGGCACTGTCTAGTGTGTTAACAGAATCCAAGAACATACATCAAGGAGATGGACCCCTACCAAGCAAGGTGAATCTGAGGGATGCTGAGCTCCTCTACACTGAACATCTGTAGACCCCCTGAGAAACTGAAAGCCATTAAGGAAGTGCCCAGACCATGGGCATGAAGGGAGTCCTGTAATTTACAGGAATGGCCAACTATCTTTCCAGATTCTACATACAGAAGTCTGTGAGCCCTTGTGCGCCAACAGCTGACACACAATGGGTGCATCACACTTGTGAATTAAGTGGATTTAAGCCTGCTTAAGTCAACTTAATTTACTCTGAGTCTACACTACACTTTCCTTAAGCAGCTGCTTAAGTCGACTTAAGGAAAAATTAAGTCGACTTTACTAAACCTCATTTTAAGTCGACTTTGCTGGCTAAGTCGACTTCAGAAAGTGTAGAAAGTCGACTTAGCCAGTGTAGACATGGAATAGCCCTAAGTCAACTCTAAGTCGACTTAGGGGGCTCCAGGGCTTCCCCACTGCCCTCCCTGCCAGGGTGGCTGGCACAGCCACAGCCTGGCACGCCCCCCCACAGGGCAGGGCAAAGCCCTGCCCACCCTGCCCCTATGCCCTGCCACGGTCCCTGCCCCCCTTTGCCCCATTGTACCAAGGTACAATGGGGCAACGGCTGAGCCCCCTGGCACTTGGCAAGGGATGCCCCCCACCGCCACCGTGGACCTGTCCCAGGTCCACCTAGCCCCTAGAAGTCGACCTAGGCGTCCAATGTGGATGCTCTAGGTCGATTTGGCAGGGTTCCCTTTAAGTCGACTTCAATTTTGAGTGTGGACATGCTAAGTCGACTTAACAAAATCAACTTAAAGTCAACTTTGTTAAGTCGACTTAGCTAAGTTGACTTAAATTCACAAGTGTAGATGTAGACAATAATGCTACATGGGAAAGGTCAGAGACCCAGGAAGAGGGTTGAAAGAGTAAAGAAACTCATAATCAGTGGAGCAGTCCTACAGTGCTGCAAGCCTGAGGAGCAGCCACAGCTACCAGATGATGTCTCAGAAGGAAGCCTAGGAGCAGCACTGATGCAAAGCCCGCAGCCCATAGCATTTTCTAATAGATCTCTGACAGACACAGAAAGGGGACAGACTTGGGAAGAAAAGGAGCTACTGGCTGTGCTCTTTGGAATTGAATGGTTCCAGTTCATTGTTGAGCACAACATGGGTGCACACGATTACAAGTCATTAGAAAGCATCATGAAAATCCATTGCTGAATGCACTCAAGTGACTACATCATGTTATTGAGACCCCAGAGCTGTGATGTTAGAATAAGTCACTGCCCAGGAAAGTCACTGCTGGTGGCAGATACAGTGAGCAGGGCATACCGTCTAGATGAGAACACAGATGGCTCTGTGATACAAGAGATAGAATCTATCAGAATGCTACAATATCTCCACAGTTCTGATGGGAGGCTCCAGGCAATCTAACAAAACACCAGACAAGATGAGTGTTACGGTCAGTGAAACAACTGATACTCCAGGGTTGGCCAGATCACAAGGAGCAAGTGTCACAAGAGCTTACCCCTACTGCCAGGTGAGAGACAAGCTGCACATGCAAGGTGGGATTTTGTTTAAAGCGGATTGAGCAGTAACCCCGGCAGATTTAGGAGGTGACATCATGAGAAAGATACACAACTCACACCTGGGTATAGAGTCATGACCAAGAAAAGCCAAGGTGTTGGATATCTATTTGCCTATTTGTAAGTATACATGGAACAGTGTGAGGTATGCAAAGAGTATAGTGGTTGACAACAGAAGCAGACTCTACAGCCTCATCCAATCCTTGCCTAACCCTGGGAAAATGTCAGAACTGACCTGTTCACTTTTAATAACAGGAACTACATGGTCACAGCAGGTCACTGCTCCAATTTCTGGGAAGTGGATTATCTGGATGACACTCAGGCAAGAACTGTGATCAGTTAATAATTACACTCAGAACAGCAGTAGAGATTAAAACAAAGACATCTGTGGAGTAGTAGCAGATACTGCACAAACAGGGTGCATCTACACTTGTAAATTAAGTCAATTTAAGGAGGCTTAAGTCGACTTAAATTACTCTGTGTCTACACTTGTCTTTCCTTAAGTCGACTTAAGCTGCTCCTTAAGTCGACATAAGGAAAAATTAAGTCGACTTAATAAGACCTGGTTTTAAGTCGACTTAAACCAGTGTAGATGTGGATTAGCCCTAATTTGACTTAAATGGCCTCCAGAGCTCCCCACTGACCTCCCTCCCAGGATTCCTAGCAGAGCCAGAGCCTGGCATTTCCACCCACAGGGCAGAACACAGCCCTGCCCACCTCACTCCTGCACCCTGCTCCTGCTCCTGTCCCTGACCTGCTCAGCCCCCATGCAGCCAAGCACAATGGGGAAGGTGCTGAGCTCCCTTCCTCTTTTAAAGGGGCGGGGAGGCACCTCTCGGGTGCCACATGCCACACTTCCCACCATGCACCACTCCCAGGTCCACCTAGCCCCTGCCAGTCGACTTAGGCATCAATTGTAGACACTCTAATTTGATTTAGCAAGGTCGACTTTAAGTCGACCTAAATTTACAGTGTAGATGCGCTGTTGACTTAACGAGGTCGACTTCAAGTCGACTTTATTAAGTCAATTTAGCAAAGTCGACTTATTTTGACAAGTGTAGACATAGCCACAGACAGGCCCAAGATCAGGACCAAGAGGACATAGAAATAGCCTCTACTGTCAGCTGGTCTGATGTAAGAGAGTAAAAAACTAGGTATATGAGCAACACGGGGCCAACAGGACAGCAACCAACAGAAGAGCAGACTAGCAACAGGCTGGAAGCAAGTGTCCTCTAACCACAATAACATAAACAAGAAGTGGGAGGCTGGTTTGAAGACCAGCACACTTGAAGAACTATGAGGTTTAGAAGCACACAGTGGGATGGTGATGAAGACCACGTCCCTAGAGTGTGCAAAATGTACTAGTAACCTCTGGCCCCAGCAGGTCAGCAAATGCTTGCACATTACACAAAGACAAACCAAAGCAACAGTAGTTAAAAGGAAAGATGTAGCAATTTGTAAGGAAGTTAGAGACAGGTTTCATGGAGGGAAGAGTTTGGAAGAAGCATCAGCAAGTCAATCTGTGCACATGGCTAGAAAGTTATCTGTAGCTGCAGCACCTCTGTAAATAGTTCTCTTTTAAAAAAAAAGATCTAGGTTAGTTTTACAATCATGAAGTCCTTTCACGTTATTACCCAGCACACAGTATATAACATGGAAAACACCAAGATGGGCTGCATTTCCTGTTTGAATTTGTCTGGCTTGAATTTGTCTGGCTTCAGCTTCCAGGCTTGGTTCTTGTTTTTCCCTTCTCTTTTAAATTAAGAGCCCTTTATTTCTCCTTATAGACATAGTTGTACACAGAAATCAAATAATCTTTTGATATTGTTTTGATAAGCTAAACAGTTTGGCTTTTTAAGTCTTCCACTCTCAGACATTTTCTCCAGTCATTGAATCATTTTTGTGCACTCTTCTCTTCCCTCTCCAATCTTTCAACATCCTTTTAAAATATAGACACTAGAACTGTATGTAGAATTCCAGTATCAGTCACATCAATCATGTCATATACAGAAGTAAAATGCACCTCCTTACTCCTCCTTCCTCAATACATGCAAGGCTGACAACAGCCCTTTTCTCCACAGAATCACACATGCTGAATTGCTTGTCCATTATGAGCCTGAAGTTTGAAATGGTGTGGCTTCCCCCCGAGCCAAAGGGGAAGGAGCCCATGTCCCTACTCAAGTGGGCAGAGCTGGACCAATCTCATTCCTCCCCCCCGGAAGTGGGAGGAGGTACAGAAAGTATAAAAGGCAGAGCCTTCAGCTCAGTTGGGGCTGAGACTGTGAGGGAGACATGCATCCAGCTTGCGCCGGACTGTTGACTTTGCTACCGACCTCAGAGATGCCCTGTCCAACAGAGAGTACAGATCTACAGATAGACTGCCAGGACTGTTACCTACCCCGAGGTAGGTAGAACGACACCATGTGGACCCAGGTACACTCTGAGGAAAGGGGAAGAAGTAGCTCATGGACAGCTGATTACAGTGCAACTGTTGTTGGGGCATGAATCTTGATCAGCGCATTTCGGTGGGGACACCACTCACAGAAATTGATCACTCTGCCACTGCCAAGGCCTTGGGCTGGAACCTAGCTGAATGGGAATACTATTTTTCATTAGAATGAGAAATGGTGCTAAGTCAAATACCTTGCAACGGTCTGTGTATGTTATCAACCAAATTTGTAATCTCATCAAAGAATGAAATCAGGTTTCTTTGACCATGGTTTCCATAAAACTATGTTAACTGCATTAATTATATTCCCATCCTTTAATTTGTTGTCAGTTGAATATCAGATCAGTTTTTCCATTATTTTGTTTGAAATTGATAACCAGCCTAAAGTTACCTCTGTTACCTGCTTCTCCTTTTTTAATGTTAGTATGACTTTGGCACTCTTCCAGTAGTAAGCAATTTCCTCATTATTCCAAGGTTATGAGCAGGTGTGTTTTTAGTGTGGTCTTGCAGGGACCAGTTCTTGGTGCTATACTATGTAATGTTTTTATTAATGATAAAGAAAATAGAGCACCATCCCTGATAAAGCTTACAGATGACACTAAGATTGGGGGAGTGGTGAATAATGAAGAGAACAGGTCACAGATCTGGATGGCTTGGTACACTGGGTGCAAACAAACCATTTGACCAGACGTAAAGCTGTGCTCCTAGGAACAATGACTGTAGACCATACTTACAGGATGGGAGACTCAATCCTGGGAAATGGTGATGCTGAACAAGACTTGGGGGTCATGGTGGATAATCTGCTGAACATGAGCTCCCAGGGTAACTGCATAGATCATAGGAAAATGCCCAGAGCAAACGCATTAAGAAAGCAAGGACTGTTTGCCCTGATCACTGTCTGTTCTGTGAGTGTAGTTGTCATGGCAGCAGGGAAAGTGTTAGTGAGAGAAGTGTGCTGTCTGAGCTGATCCCTGTCCCTTTAGCTGGTATAGAAGTGCATTCCTTCAGGTCTTGACTTCAGAGAAATTTGGGCCTCTGGTTCGAGACACTCCTTTTTGAGACATCACGGATATCTTTTCAAAATGTGGTTCCTCTGCACTGTGCCTGGGGCTTTCAGACTAGTCTCAAGACCCAGATCACATAATGTTAGTGGGAGCGGGGTGCTGAGTGCACTTGGGCCCGCCTTCAAAAATACCACCTTCTACTTGGAGCTCTGAATTCATCAGTTTAACTCTGACTGCCCCAGCTTTCAACATCACAGTGCTGCCAACTCTCAATATGTCTGGTGGTTCCTATAAATCCCCAGCTCCTGGAGACATGGGATTATGGGACATCTCAGTTTTCAACACAAACTCTGTTTCTCACCCTTGTGGTGGAGAGAAAAGCTGGCAAACAAGGCCCTCTGAAGGCTTCAACCCCCAAAGACCCCACTTGGATTACTGAATAAAATCTCATAATTTTGAAGCCAGTCTCTCTATTTTGGAGCTTAATTCCCGGTGTGGGGCTGATGACACAGACACCCTTTCTGTGGAATGGGAAGGCCTAATATTGCACTGCCGAGTTTGACCCCTGCCCTTGTTATGAACTTGCTCTCTGTCGACGTATCTCAGTGATGCCCATGCGAACAGCATACCCCAGACTGCCAAGTGCCCAGCAACTCACATAGTGTTCTGCCCCCACCGTGTCATGCCTGCTTCATTCTCACCCACCTACACTGCCTGTCCTAGCCAGTTTCTACCTGTTCCTCTGTTGCAAAAGGGCTACAATGTTAATGAAAGCCTCAATGTCCCTGTTCCAACACTGGACAGATAATGCTGCAAAGCCAGCTTGGAGACTCCCTCTGTAAAAACCACTCTGTCAACTCATTATCAAACCCACAGCAAACTAAGGAAAAGAATCAGTGATAAGGTCTGAGGGCTTGTCTGCACTGACATCAGCAAATTTGCCGCCGTCAGTTCGAAGTTCCTGATCGACTGCTCCGGTCTATGTAGACTGCTCAGCTGATCAGGAAGTTCAATCCCTGAACAGCACTCTGGCAACTGGGTAGTGCTGAGTCGAAGGGAGACCCCTCCTTTTGACTCAGTGCAGTGGACATGCTGGGAATAGGGACGTCGAATGCAGATATGCAAGTTATTTTAAGTAACTTGTGTATCTCCATTCAACTGCCGCAGAAAAGGACAGGCAGAATAGACCTGCCTGCAGAGGAAAAGCACTCAGTGTGGCTTCCATTGGAAGAACCCCCTTAGCCCTTTCCCATTGGCTAGAAAGACTTTTCCAGGGGAAGTCCTGCCAGGCAGCCTGATGGCTGGTATTGATTGTCCATGAGGATGGGCTGGAGCGGCTGTCATTTTTTGCTGATGTGTGACCTTGGTCCATTTCAGGTGAAATGAAACAAACTGGCCCAGGAGGGGTGAGAAAATGCAGTGTGTGTGTCTGGCACAGACTCTGGCCTGTAGGTCACTGCTGGAAATCCCAGACCTGGCACATGCTACAGAAACAAGCAGAGCCAGACCTGGCAGACGGATGCCAGTGTGGGGCTATTTAAGGCCTTGCTTTAATGGCCCCTCTGCTCACAGGTTCCCAGTACTGCTGCAAGGGGTCTTGGCAGCTGAGCTGGACACTGATTTGAGAGAGAGAAAGGGGAGGGAGGAGATACCACTGGAGAACTGTTTCCCCAGCAGCCTCCCAACACCAAGCCCCAGCTACCCCCATCCAGCAGGACCTGGCCCCCATCCTGTGCCAGCCACCTTGTAGCCCCTCAGCCCCCAGCTATGTTCTCCCAGCCAGACTTGGCACCTATCCTCTAGCTACCTCCTTCCAGCCCCTTAGCACAGCACCTATCCCCCAGCCACCCACTGGCACCCTGAAGTGGACCCTGGGTGAAGTCCCCAAGCAGGAAAAGAGTCCAGAGAATCCCCATGGAACCTGTACTCACAACTATCCAGGCCCTGCTTGGGAATTTCATTATGAGCAAAAAAACACTGTAGATGGGAATTAATTAATGAATAAATCTCTATTTCTATAATCAAGCAAGGGCTGCAGTGCACAGAAACTGCTTCAAGGGATGTGCTCCCCACAGCAATGAGAACTGCCTTTATCAGTGAGGGGGTGGGGAAGCTGGTGCAGGGGAACAACATTTGGATGGAGATTGGCACCCATTGCTAAATCGGTGTTGGTGGGAATCAACACATGGGTGGAGGGGAGTGGCACTCATTGGGAAATCAGTGACCAGGATGGATTTGGCACCCAGTGGAAACCAGCACCCAGGGGAGAATCAGCACCCAATGAGAACTTGGTGCCCAGAGAGACCATTCAGTGCCCTGTGAGAACTGAAACCTGTGGGGAATTTGACACCCAAGGGAGAACTGATGCCTGGCAGGAAATGGGGTTCAGTGCTCTGGAACAGATATTGCCATGGCTGTTATTCTGAGACCCCCTTTCAATTTATTTCTGTCCTGCTTGAGGCACGTTGTAGGGCCTTCAATAGTGATCATCCAATGGACTGGCCTCACCAGGGCTAGGTCCACACTTACAAGTTAGGTCGTCTTAAGGAGGGTTAAGTCGACCTAACTTAGTCCCTGTCCATACCAGGCGTTCATTAAGTCAGCTTAAGGGCTTATTAGGTCGACTTGAAACCTGTGTGGATGCATTAGGTCAACCTAATTGGCTAGGTCGACCTAACTGACATCCTAACCTTCCTCCCAGGGTTCTTGGCTCTAGGAAGAGCCCATCCTGAGCTACCACAGGCAGGACAAAGCCCTGCCCACCCTGCTCCTCAGAGATGGCCGGGACTGCCATATTGGCAGGATGTCCCAGGGCAGCAGCAGCAGCCAGCAAAGGAGAAGGCCCCATCCTGGACAAATGAGGAGCTCCTCACCCTCATAGCCATTTGGGGGACAAGGCAATGCTTTCCCGGTTGCAGGGCACCCACCACCACCAAGAAGTGTATGCAGCCATCTCCTGGGCCCTGGTGAAGAGGGGGCAACACCCGCGACACCCAGCAGGAGCAGGTGAAGATTAAGGATCTCCGCCAGCAGTACCACAAGGCCCGGGAGGACCAGCTGTCGCCGGGGGCAGCCACCACCAACAACTGCCCCTACTTCCAGGAGCTGCACGCCTTCCTGGTGCGGGGAGAGCATCTGCCCCCCAGCCCATACCGTCCATTCCATCGAGTCTCCCTCCCTGGATGACGACCAGGAAGAGGTCTCGGTGGACGAGAATGTGGTGCTGGAGCCGGGTGACACCACCCAGCACAAGGACACCCCACCAGCCCTTGACCAGCCCCAAGCTCATCCCTGCCCTGGAGCAGGAGAAGGAGCAGGGTCCCCCTGACCAGGACCACCTGGGCAAGGGGACATAGCGCCAGATACCTGCAGCACCTGCCAGTGAGTGCTTCCTCCTTTCCTCCCTCCCTGCAGGCAAGGCTGGGCATGCCTGTGAGACAGGCACTGTGGGGGGACATGGCCCGGGGACAGGCAGGGTTCTGGGCATGGGGGGCACGGAGGCCCTCCCACAGGGCAGAGGGGTTGGGGGCCGTGTGGCAGAGGGGACCCAGACCCAAGCGGTGTGGGGGGGTGTCAGGAGGTGGGGTGGGGGGACCATAGGTGGGAGCACCAAGGCCAGACAGCATGCACCCGACACCAGTGGCACGTGGCCTAGGAGACACACCTGGGACAGGGCTTCCTGCAGTTCCCCACTGTGGGCACCGCACCCGACCTGGGCAGCACAGCATGGCAGCGTGTCCCTAGGAGGCTCTGTCCCAAAGGACACAGATTGGGAAGCAGGGGGGTGGTCAGGGCACAGCAGCTGCTGTCAGGCTACACACTGCACTAGTGAGCTAGCTAATGGGAGAAAGTGTGTTCTCTGCTTCTCTCCAGCAGCCCCTGCAACCTTGCCACATGGCACTCCTGGGGCCCCGCCAGCCCTGATGAGGACGAGGAGGAGGGCACACCACAGCAGGGATGAGCACTTCGGGGACCTGGTCCAGATCTCTGAGGAGTCGCAGGCCCAGCTGATGGCCTGGAGGGAGCGGGTCGATGCTCACCAGAGGGCTGGGTGGCAAATGCCCCAGTGCCTCCTCAACCTAGTTGATTGGCAGACCATTCCCCTGGAGCGCAGTGCCGCATCCCTGGAGCGGCTGGAGGAGCACCTCCCCCTCGGCAGGACGAGGGTGCTGCTGCCCCAGACCCCAGCGTGCCCCGTCGCCAGTGCCCGAGGACCCGGGGTAGCTGCCTGCAGACCTGGTTCCAACCTAGCCCAGGCCACTAGCAATGGCCCCCTCCAACCATCCTGCCCCTGATCCCACTCTTTCCCCCCTGAGCCCCCAACCCCCAAACACCCTCACTTCTCCAAACCCCCCAACCCCCACAGCTCCCACACCAAACCCCTTCATTCCCCCCAAACCCCAGTTCCCCCCAAAATAAAACCCATGTAAACTGTTATTTTGAGTCTTGTTCTCTTTATTGGTTTGGGGACGGGGTGGGGGGGCAGGCATGGGTGTGGGGGGGTCAGGCATGGGCAGGTGGGGGAGGTGAGGGTGCCTGGTAGCAGGGCCACCCCTCAATGCTCCTCTGTGAGGAAGGGGTCCTTGAGCGCATCCCGGATGAGGACCGCTCGCCACTGGGCTCACTGCATCAGGGGCATGGCATCGGGCTGCTCAAACTGGCCAGCGAGACATTGGGCTTTGGCCTCCCAGAATTGGGGGACCCTTTCGCCCCACAGCTCACACAGATTGTGGAGCACACAGCAGGTGCTGATGACCACTGGGATGGTGAGCTCAATGAGATGTAGGTATGTCAGGAGAGCCCTCCAGCGTGCCTTGAGCTGGCCGAAGGCACGCTTGATGCCCAGGCAGCACCTGGTCAGCCGTACATTGAACAGCTCCCTGATGGCGTCCATGTTTCCAGTGTAGGGCTTCACGAGCCATGGGAGCAAGGGGTATGCAGCATCTCCAACGATCAGGACATCCCCGACGGTGATGGTGTGGGGGGGAAAGAAGGTGCCCGCCTGCATACGGTGGTACAGTCCAGAGTTCCTGAGCACATGGACATCGTGATCCTTCCCCGGCCAGCCCACATAAATGTTTGTGACGATCCCTCTGTGGTTCCTTGAGGGCCTGCAGGACAACAGAGTTGTAGCCCTTGTGGTTCTGGTACTCCCTGGCCCAGTGGTCTGGTGCTCGGACGGGGAAGTGGGTCCCGTCCATGATGCCCTCCACAGTTCGGAAGCCAAGTGTGGTGAGGCTGTCGAGGGTGTCTTGCATGTTGCCCGGGGTGATGAGGCGGGCTAGCAGGACCCGGTTGATGGCCCTGCTCACTTGTAGGAGTGTGGCCCCCACGGTGGCCTTGCCGATCCCAAACTGGTGGACAACGGAGCAGAAGGAATCTGGGGTTGCCATCTTCCAGAGTGCGACGGCCGTCGCTTGGCAACTGGCAGGGTTGGTTGGAAGCAGTTGTCTCTGCTCTACAGGACCAGGGTGAGCTCGCAGACCAGCTCCAGGAAGGTCTGCCTGCTCATGCATAAGTTCCGCAGCCACTAGTTGTCGTCCCAGGTGGTGAGGATGACGTGGTCCCACCAGTCGCTGCTGGTTTTCCGTGCCTAGAGGCGACAGGGTACGGGGGCCCCATCAGCATGGCAGCTTCGTGGGCCAGCATGGTGGTTCTACTGCTGCCTGCCGCCGTGCTGTCGGGGTCCAAGAAGACTGTGATCCACGTGAAGAGGGTGCTGGGCACTGCAAAGCAAGTGTCGAGCACTGTCCTGACGTGTTGCATGAACAGAGTGCGGTCCATGACCTCCTCGTGCTGCACGCTGCCAGGAACAATTGAGGGTGCTGAGCTCACTTCCTCTTTTATTGGGATTGGCTGGGAGATTGGGCCCTTCTCAGGTGCCATGTTGGCACAATTCCCATGATGCACCCCTCCTAAGTCAACCTAGCAAGTGCCTGCATGAACATGCTAGGTCAACTTAGGCTTCTGGTGTGGATGCGCTAAATTGACTTAGTTAAGTTGATTTAAGTCAATTTTGTTAAGTCAACTTAACTAAGTCGACTTAGTGTTTTTAGGTGTAGACATAGCCAAGGAGATGGCCTCCATGCCCCCAGTGGAGATTCTCTAGGGCCTCACAGCCTGCTCTTCACCGCGCCAGTTCTCCACTCTCCAGGGGCAGTTGACATAACATAGGGCCCCGCTGACAGGGCTGCGCTGGACAGGATCCAGGGCCAAGAGACTCCGCAGCATGCGCATGGCCTCAACCGTCAGGCGCTTCCAATGGCGTGGCAGGTCCTTGTCCAGGCCTGACTCTTGCCACAACATAAAGTCCTCAAAGAAGGGGTCAGCTGGCAGGCTTTGCTCCCAGGGGAAGTAGCCGGTCAGCAGGCAGAAGAGCAGCACACCAAAGGCCCAGGCGTCCAAGCTGGTATCAATGGGTAGGCCCTGGGCACTGGTGGTGTTGCTCAGCTCCGGAGCAGTGTAGGGAATCACTCCAGCCACTAGCTTGAGCCTTGTGCCCTTGGGACGGGTGAGCCCAAAATCAGTCAGCTTGATGCGGCGGCACTCGGGGTCAAAGAGCAGCACGTTCTCAGGTTTGACATCACGGTACACCAGTCCCCGACTGTGGATGAACTCCAGGGCACTCGCTAGCTGGGTGGTGCACTGCTTGGCGGCTGGCTCAGGTATCCCGTCCTGGGCAGGGGCAGAGAGAGGAGATGTTGTGACCACAACGCCATGGCAGTCCCAGCAGCTGGACATTTGCCAGCCAGCTTTGCATTTAGGGAGATGCTGGCACTTTGAGTGTGGGAGATGGGGGTTCTCAAGGTACAGTCAGCCCTGCACAAACTGGGGCTGAATTGGAGCTTGTGCCCCTACACGGACAAAGCTCTGTGTTCCATTCACTGACCCCTCAACCAGCCAGTCCCCATAAACAGGGACTGGCTCAGAGCTGGTGCCTCCTAGAAGGGAAAGGCTCCATATTCTTTTCCCTCCCCCTCTGCCAACCAGCCCCCAACCTGGCATTGGATTAGAGCTGATGTCCCCTAGTGGAGAAAGCCGCTGTGTTCCATTCCCCACACAGATGTCCCCTAAAATGATAGCGAGTCCCCTGCAGATTAAGGCTAGTGCCCCTACAGGGGAAGGTCTCACATCTCATGCTGTGTCCTGGAGCTGAGTCCCTGTTCCTGTTACCGCATGGCAGCACTTACATGTGGTTTGATGATAGAGATGAGGTCTCTGTGCAGCGCTGGCTCAAAGAGGAAGCCGTAGTGCTGGCTGGACTCAATGGCAATGCCAAACATGCCAATAATGGCAGGGTGGGTAGCAAGGGAGAGCGCCACGCAGTATTCATACAGGAAGGTGTGCCGCTTGGTGTGAGCTTTGGGCAGCAGCTTGAGAGCCATGGGGGTCCCTGGGGATGCGGGGAAGAGATTAGGTTCCCCCTGAAAAGCAGCTCATGCCACGGCCAGACAGGCAGGGCAGTGGGCATTCGGGTAGCATGGAACTGTGGAACTCACTGTCATAAGGGACTCTCCAGTCAGATCCAGAGGGCAGGTGTTTACTGTAGGAGCTGATTATGAGGATGGCCATTCTTGGCCATTCTGAAATTGGGCCAACCAGGTGCAGGCTGGGTGGGTAGAGTCTGACCAGCATCAGGGCATCTACCAGACTAGATGGACCCATTTGGTCTGACCCAGGGCAGGAGGAAGGAGGGGGCTTTCAGGCTAGAAGGACCATTGGTCTGACCCGGAGCAGTGGGAGAAAGGAGCTGAGGGCAGGGGGAACAGAGGTGGGGTGGCATGTAGAGGGCAGCAGCTTACCTCTCTGCCTGTGGATCACCAGTACCACATGGCCATACTTGCCCCTGCCCAACTCCCGGATGATCTGGTAGTGCTCAGCCACCTCAGTATGCACCAGGCTCTGGGCCGTGATCTCCAGCATCTCATCCAGCAGGGCCAGCGCTGCTGCGCCTGGGCACTGGGCCATCTCTGAGCCTGCAGAGACACCCACATCTGGGTGAGACAGAGCAGCTCCTGCTAGAAGCAAGAGCCAAGCCTGGTACCTCATATACCAACCCTTCCCTAGGTCCACTGGAGCCTAGGGGCCTTGTGGGAGTGGGCGCTTAGCCCAGCACCCAGGGGGTGGCGCCCTGTCCTGCTCAGCAGCTGCCTGCATTGAGGGGAGAACTGTCTCGGTGACCTGATCTCCCCTTTGTTTGTTCTGGGCGAGGGCTGGTTAGCATGGGGTGGGATGAGCACTGCCCAAAAGAACATGACTGAGAGTCCCCTGCTTATCTCCATTGCAGGTCAAAGAGATGACACCTCCAGGAGGATACCTGCTGCTGCCAAGAACAGCCCTCCCAAGCCTCCCCAACCCAACTCTGTGGGCAGGGGAAAGGACCAGCAAGCAGCTTGTGAAGTTGCTGCAATAACTGCTGCACATGGCAAGAGGCCCAAATGCACCAGCCTCATTTCCCATCCCAGGTGAGGCACTAGGTCCCTGTTATTCAGGATAAGGCTTGGAGCTGGGTTAGAGCCCTTCCAGCAGCCCTTCCAAGCACTTCTGGTAAGACCAGGCCCCATCTATTAGGGGGGTGGACAGATTATCCAGTGAATGGGGTACTCTGTGTGTTCTGTGTTCAGAAGCTACCAGATTCCTGTCAGAGTAGCTGAGTGTCGATGCAGCTAGGCCTTGCATGCTGTATATAGTTGTAAATACAGTTATTCTGGGGAAAAAACCAAACTCCCAACCCTGCCTCTGTGGGGCCTTACATATGCTATGTAAGAGCCAAAGGCGCACCAACCCTACCCAGTGCCCAGCATGTAAAGGGGAAAGTTCTGATTCCTCAGGACACCAGAGAGATCTGTAACCCTTCATCACAGCACAACCTCCGGCTGTGAGGAGCGGCCTGCTCTGACATAGCTTCTGAGGTGTCCACACTTTGGACCTAGTGACTGCTCACTTGCTGCTCAGGACACACACCTGGAAGCCTGGGACAAGAGCTGGGGGAAGAAGATTTTTTTGGTTCGCTGACCATTTCAAAGTCAAAGAAAAATTGGAACATTTAGAACATTTAATTTTTTTCAGCTTTTTTTTGTTCCTTCCTCCCCTTCCTCCCCCCCCAAACCCAAAGAATTCAGCATAACTGACAGAAATTTGCAAAACATTCCAGTGTCATCAGGTCTGCATTTTTCACTGAACAGAAAGTTTGGTAGAAAAATGTCACTCAGCTCTCCTGGGGCCACTGGCTGGGTATGTCAGCTCCAGGCAGTCCCAAGGCAGCCAGCCCCATCTGCACACTGAACAGAACACCCTCCTGCCCATCAGGGAAGGTTATGGCACCTTACTGACACACAGCTCCCCATTCATCCCTCCCTGCCAGCTGTGCCACGAATGGTCCCTCGCAGGTATGGGGTGTATGCAGAGCCCTCTCAGCTGCTCTGGACACTCCTTTCTGAGCCTGAGCCTGACTCCTTTCTGAGCCTGAGCCAGGCTCCTAGAGCCTCGGCGAATCAGATCCATTTTACAGGAAGTGAGGAGGCCCAATGCCCAACTAATGAGACCTTCCCCATTCACAGGGTATATCTACATGAGCAAATTAAGTCGACTTAATTTACTCTGCATCTACACTGGAGTTTCCTTCAATTGACTTAAGCTGCTCCTTAAGTCAACTTAAGGAAAAATTAAGTCGACTTAATAAGACCTCGTTTTAAGTCGACTTACTTCTTAAGTCAACTTTATTAAGTCGACTTAAGCCAGTGTAGATGTGGCTTAGCCCTAAGTCGACTTAAATGGCCCCCAGGGCTCCCCCACTGACCTCCCTCCCAGGATGCATGGCACAGCCAGAGCCTGGCGTGCCCACCCACAGGGCAGACCACAGCCCTGCCCACCCTGCTCCTGTACCCTGACCTGCTCAGCCCCCATGTAGCCAAGCACAATGGGGAAGGTGCTGTGCTCCCTGCCATTTTTAAAGGGGTGCCTGGGGAAGGGGGGCACCTCTCGGGTGCCACACTTCCCACCATGCACCACTCCCAGGTCCACCTAGCCCCTGCCAGTCAGTTTAGGGGTCCAGTATAGACGGTCTAAGTTGATTTAGCAAGGTCGACTTTAAGTCGACCTAAATTTACAGTGTAGACATGCTAAGTCGACTTATTCTGACAAGTGTAGACATAGCCACAGAGACCAGGAGTTGGTCCCTTCTGATTAGGGGTACCCTGAGACATGGGGATTGTGTCTGCCCTGTGCTGTTCGTGGTACTTTTGTGTCAGGCCCTACTCTACTCCCTCTCTGGTCTGGGAAAGTAAGTCTCCTTGGCACATGGATAATTCAGCCTGAATGGGACCTCAGTACTTCTAAGCTGATCACCATCAAGGTTCCATGGTTCCCCGGAAGCAGGATCCAGTCCTCCAGCTCCCCACAGCCCAGCACAGTGCAGCCTCTGCTCTCTATTATGACCCCGAGGGGGCAAAGATCCTAAGTCAGCAGTAAAGTCAAGCTAACAGGAGCCCCGCCTTAGGCAGCAGCACTAGTTACCTGGCTGTGCCACACTGGGCTGGTGGATCAGAGGCAGCTGTCCCAAGTATATAAGCCACACACCAAAGCTGAGAGTCCCACAGGCCTGCTGGGATCTTTGCCTTGAAAAACTGCCTGCGCTGGCTGGGGGGCATCATCATGCTGCTGTACAGTTGGGTGCAGCATTGGCAACATGAGCAGGAATACAGGCCTGTAGCCTTTTGCCTTGGGGTTTACATGGCTTCTTCTAAATCAGAAGCCAAAGCTATTTGTGCCTCCTTCAGCCTCCGCCCACCCTCTGCTGTTGCTTAATTAGAGCTCTGGAATCCAGCAATGGAGAAAACACTAAGGGCCCGATTTGACCAAGAGCTCAGAGCCAAGTGTCATAGGGCTCAGGACCCCCAGTTGGGGCTGGATTCTCAGAGAGCACAGCTAGAAGTGTCTTTGGAATCTGGCTTCTGTCAGGGCTGCAAAAATCTCACTATCTTCCTATAAAACCCAAGACAAGACCCCCAGGCCTCCCCAGATCCTGTAGTATGGGCTAGTCTCAGCATTGCTTGCTCTCAGGGTCAGGTGCAAACTGGTTCAAGTGAGGAATCCTCAGTCACAGGCGAGTGGATAGGCTGAGTGGAGTAAGGAATTCAAATGATTGTGATCATCTAAGGAAAATGGCTCCACTGTCACTGGGAGGACCCAAGCCTGTGCACCCAAGAATGACTTTAATCAAAGATGTTCAAGTTACACACACACCACAGGGGTTTGCAGAATCGGGCCCTTACTGCCTAGGAAGGAGAGCCTGCAGCGTTGGGGCCTTTGCTTGCCCAGTTTTCCTCCAGACTTGCTGGTCCTGCCTCTGGGGTGCTGCTGTTCGGAGTTCTAGAGGGGCAGCACCACTCTTGCAGGCAGTCACAGGGTGGCTGGTGCTGTTTGCTGAGTGAAGGATGAGTAGAATCAGAGCCAGTGTGTGGCTGGCAGCCTCCCAGTATGGTTCTGCACCAGGCACTGGGCAGGAAACACTTATGCGAGTTGTCGCACCCACCACCTCAGCTGGCACAGCCTGCAGTTTGCAGAGCACATGGTGCAGTGACCAGAGCTGAGGGGGAAGACCCCAACACCCTAGCCAAGGTTTATCTGCTCTCAGCTGGGCTAGAATTGGGAAAATGCTGGGTCTTTATGAATTTATCCCTTCTCCTCATTCTCCCGCTGGACTGTACACCAGCCTCCCTGGAGACACTGCTGCCAGTTGTCTGCACTGGAGATGCCCTCTCCCCCCCACCACGAATACTCTCCAGCCACAGTAGTACTTTCTGCCTGGAGCCCTGAGCTGCTGAGACTTACCCATCCCCTACAGTGGGGAAAGGAATTCTTCCTCAAACACCGTTCTGGAGCAGTACTAAGTCACCACTACCCCCTGGGCACCCTCTTCCCGCGCTGCCCCCTGCTGCTCCCTGCCCTCTGTGTGCCCATAGAGTGGAACAGTCTGCTTTCCTCCAAACTAATGGGTCATTGGCCCTTTCCTGCTCAGACACTGCTTTTCTCTCTTTTCAACTGATTGCTACAATTATAACAGAGCTAAGACATACAAGGGAGGCTGTGTGATTAGAGCACAGGGGCTGGCAGTCATGGCTCCTGGGTTCCATCCCAACTTTGGAAGAGGAGTGGGATCTATTGGGCTAGAACAAGGTGATCAGGAGCCAGACTTTTGGGGTCTATCCCCACCTCTCTTCCTTGGGCAGGTCAGAGGTTGAGGTGGTGCATGAGGATGGGAAATGGTCTGGCTAAGTTGTCCTTGGAATTATATTAAATGCAGTAACTGCATATGCTGAAGCACCTTATAGGCAGCTACAGTTCAGCTCCTTCCTGAACAAAACCTAGGACCTGTAGAATGACTAAATGAATGATTATTATTGGCTACTACAGTTAGTTACTGTAGGTCCCGAGTACATGCAACACTCCATGGCAGGTTCTGTTAAGTTGACTTAATAAGGTCGACTTGAAGTCGACTTAAAGTCGACTTTGTTAAGTTGACTTAGAGAGTCCACACTAAAAACTTAAGTCGACTGCCTACATCAACCAAGGAGTGGTGCATTTTGGGTCGCTGTCCCACATTGCACCAGGGCCTGGAGGCCAATTAAGTCGACTTAAGGGCACTCCCCATCCACACTGGCTTAAGTCGACTTAAGGAAGCGCCCAGTGTGGATGCAGCGTTCTGTGGGTCGACTTAAGCGTTGTTACGACTTTAAGCAACTTACGGTGCAAGTGTAGACATACCCCATGTGCCTTCAGAGCTTTCCATCTCTGACATGTCTGTAGGGCACTGGCTGATGCAGCAGTGGTTAGAAAGGAGAAGGAGGATGTCAAATGCAAGCCAAAGTCACTCCAGGAAAATCTGCCATGCTCAGAAAATGCTTCCTGTGGCCTTCTGAGCATCTGTACAGAAACAAGAGGCCAGGGGGATTCAAAGTCTCATTCAGCACCCTCACCTCACAGATTTTATCAGAGGAGTCTACTCCTCGGTAGGTGACATTGTCCTGACTTTTTTAGTGGGTTGGTTGACACATGGGTGTCAAAAAAGGTACTCCATGCCTTCCAGGAGCAAGCGTTAGACAGAGCCATGTAGTGATCTCACTGAGACAGAACTGTGTAACCATACATTCATGGAGCTGTAGATTGTAAAGCCAGAAGAGTCCATGTAGGTAGTGCAACCTCCTGTGTATCGCAGGCCATAGAATGTCACACATTCACATGGTTACCTGTGTATCAAGCCTTCTAACACGTCTGGTTAAGGCATATCTTCCAGAGAGACAAGGTGGGTGAGGGAATATCTTTTATTGGACCAATATCTGTGGGTGAGAGAGACAAGTTTTCAAGGCACATAGAGCTCTTCTTCAGGGTTGGGAAGGTGATGCTGTCTAGGTCTAGTTTTAAAATTCTACACCGGCACATCTGCAGTGTGGCAGCTGTGCGACTATTCCACGTTGATGTAGATGCTACCTACGCCAGTGGGAAGGGTTCTCCCATTAACACAGGTAATCCACCTCCCCAAGAGGCAGTAGCTAGGTCAAAGGATGGATTCTTCTGTCAGCCTAGCGCCATCTACAGTAAGGGTTTGAGTGGCTTAACTACATCACCCAGGGGTGTGAATTTTCATACCCCCTGCACAATGTAGATTATCTAGTGTAAGCCAGGCCTCAGAGTGTCACGGCTAAATACAAAGTGGAACAAATTGTTTAGCATACATAGTTGACACATTCTAAGGTGAAAGGGCCCATTCACCATGCTGGCCATCATAGGATAAAAAAAAAGATGAGGGTAAATCTAGTGTTGTCATAAGCCATAAATTCAGTGTTAGATTATGATTTTTAGTGTTTAAAGAATTTATGAATTTAACTTCCCAGGCTCATCTTGTGAAGGTTTTATGCAGATTTCCTTCAGGACCGAGAAGTCAGATAGGGAATGATCCTTTTGTGAAAAGTATCCAGCCACAGCTGATATGATGCATTTGTCTTTTATCATCTAGAAGGTCCACAGTCTTGATCTAAAGACTTCAAAAGATGGAGAATCCATCACTTCCCTTGTGTAGTAGAAAGAGAGAGCCTGAGACACAAGGCTTAGGATAAGGTGGTTGGTATAAGGCCTGAATCAAAGCTAGGCAGGGCTCTCTTATGAAGCAAATGACTGCTTGCAGGTTCACTATTCAATACCTGAGCTAGGTAAAAACTGGGCTGGCACTGCAAAAACACAAGCACTCCTAGGCACTGAGTATTACAGTAAACACATTCCAGAATGGTGGTAGTAGAACACACTGATACGCGGTTATGGTATAAACATGCTTCCCTTAGGTCGACTTAAGGAAAATTAAAGTCGACTTTATTAAACCTTGTTTTAAGTCAACTTTGCTGGCCCCTACAAGTGTGGATGCTCTAAGTCAATTTGGCAGGGTCCCCTTTAAGTCGACTAAATTTTTGAGTGGGGAAATGCTAAGTCGACTTAAATTAACAAGTGTAGACATAGCCTCAGATCTCAAGAGGAGACAATGGGAGCTAGCCTACCAACACATTCTAAAGTTTTGTTCCATATCAGCATCATTCTGGCTAGTCCCCTCCTTGCCACTTGCCCAACCCCACTCCTCTTTATACCACCACACAGGCCCATAGCCAGCCTAAATGTTTAGGGGGCTGGGGGGAGGCAAAAAATATAGGGGGGCCAGAGGCTTATTTATCTAATCTGAAGACTATTTTAAATACAACTTTTATAGTATAATTGGCTAAGAAAAAATAAAATAAAATAAGATCGCAAAAGAAAATGTTTTAAATTTTATATGATGTGCAAAGAGAAATGACAGGGTAAGTTATATTTCTGCTTCCATTTACTAAGCGCTGATCTTTGTAATGTTCTTGTGTTCCTTTATGTTAAAAGTCTTCAATTTTATATATGCTAAGTAAGAAATCATAAGGTATTTTCATTTAAAAGGTATACAATAATGCATATAGAATTATTGCTATTTGCAAGATATATGTTTTATTTAGAATACCGGTTATTAATTTTTCCTTACAAGCTACATTGCTACTTCTCTTAACTAAGTTCTGATCTCTATACTTGCTCTTGTGTATCTATAAAATAAGTCTTCAGTTTCACATATGCTAATTAAGAAATCATGAGGCATTTGATAATGCAAATAAGGCATTTTGCAAGATGTAGGTTTTATTTAGTTGTTTTTCGTTGCATCTTTGCCTATGTATATAGCAAATGTAACCGTTTATCATTTATTTTTTCATTACCCTTTCTGTTATAATGAAATACACTTTTTTCTCTTTATTTTTATATGATATGGGGCCTCTGAAATTTGACATGGCTTAGGGCCTCAGCATGCCTTAATCCGGCCCTGTGTGTAGACACTGTCAAAGCTCATAGGAGGGGTTCTTTCATTAGCATATGTAATCCACTTCCCTTAGAGGCAACAGCTAGTTTGAGAGAAGAATTCGTCCTTGACCTAGCACCATCTACACAGGGACTTAGGTTGGTTTAACAATGCTGCTCAGGGGTGTGAATTTTTAAAATGATAAAACCAGAATTGGATGCAGTATTCCCATATTGGTCTCCCCCATGTCATATATAGAGATACAAATCACCTCCCTACCCCCACATTCTACTGCCTTGTTTATACATCATTAGCTCTTTCTCCCACAGCATTGCACTGGGTGCTTATGCTGAGTTACTTATCCATTATGACCCCTCAATCAGAGACACTACTTTCCAGGATACAGTCCCAATTCTGTAGGTATGGCCCACGTTCCTTACTCCTAAGTGTATAACTTTGCATTCGGCTGTATTAAAATGAAGTTGAGCGAATAATTGATTTTTGGGTTCAGGAGCCAAACTGGAGGGCCCGGGGGGCCGGGCCCCGGGGGGGGGGGGGGCCGGCATCTGTTCAGTTTGAACCAAAACTGAGGAGTGGTTTAGTTTTTCTCATCAATATAAAAAAATCATTTTCATTTGAACTAAACATTTCATTGACCCAAAATTATTTTTCAAATTTTTATTTTGTTATGGGTCATTTTTAGATATTTTTCACCCATTTTTTATGTTTTATGTCTTTTTAAACAGCTAAATTTTAAACAAAACACTTCCAAAATGAACAGTTGAAATGAAACATTTTCTTTTCTGGCCAAAACTACTCACCAAATTCGACCCAAATTCATTAATCATGTTGATGCCCCAAAAATGGATTTTCTGATGAACTTACAACTCACAAATACTGTTTTGCCCCACTCTGTGTTAAAACATATTTTGTTGGAATTGGCCCAACTATCAAGTGATCCAGATTGTTCTTTATCACTATCCTATCTTAATCTTTATTTATCACACCACCAATCTTTGTGTCACTCACAGATATCATTAGCAGTGTTTTTATATTTAGTTCCAGGACATTGATAAAAATATTCGATAGTGTCTAATAGGTTTAAAAAAATGATTAGTAAAGTGGAGCTTCTAGAGAGTTCATTTGTAATGAGGTCCTGTAAGGATCAGTTCTTTGCCCTACAGTCTTTAACATTTCTATCAGTGACCTGCAAGAAAACAGAGAATTATTACTGATAAAGATTGCAGATGTTACAAAGATTGGGGAAGTGGTAAATGAAAAGACAGATCAGTGATACAGAGTGATCTGTATCACTTGGTAATTTGGGTGCAAGCAAACAAGAAGTGTCTTCATATGGCCTAATGTAAAATCAGACATCTAGGAACAAAGAATATCGACCATACGTACAGGACAGGAACTCTATCCTGGGAACAGTGACTGAAAAAGACTTGGGTTGGATAACAAGTAAATATGAGCTCCCGGTGCAACAATGTGCCCTAATGCAGTCCTTGGCTATACAAACAAGGGAATTTAGAACAGAGTGGAAAGGTTATATTACTGCTGTATTTGGCACAGGTCTGACCACTACTGTATTACTATTTCCAGTTCTGCTGGTGCCCGCTGTTCAGGTAGGATGTTTATATAGAGGAGAGGGCTCAGAGAAGAACCACGAGAAAGATTAAAGGATTAGAAGACATGCCTAATAGTGATAGACTTAAAGAGCTCGATCTACTTAGCTTATCAAAGAGAGGGTAAATGGTGACTTGATCACAGTCAGTAAGTACCTACACAAGGAAAGAAATGTGTGATGTGTTCTTCAATCTAACAGACTATAAAAAGACCAATGGCTGAAAGCTGAAACTAGACAAATTCAGACTAAAAATAAGGTGTAGTTTTTAACAATGAAGTGCTTAAACATTGGAACAATTTAACATAGGTTCTGGTGCATTCTCAACACTAGCAATTTAAAAATCAAGATTGAATGATTTTTTCCCCAAAGATATGCTCTAGTTCAAACAGGAACTAATTCAGGGAAGCTCTGGGGATCAAACAAGATTATCACAGTGATCTCTTCTGGCCTAATAATCTATCATCTACTTTTAAAGATCAAATTCCAAAGGGGTAGCTGTGTTAGTCTATTGTAGAAAGACAACAGAGTCCTGTGACACTTTTAAAGACTAACAGATTTATTTATCAAATTCCAAAGGGGTAGCCGTGTTAGTCTATTGTAGAAAGACAACAGATTTATTTATCGTTAGTCTTTAAAAGTGCCACAGGACTCTGTTGTCTTTTTAAAGATCAGTTAGCGAACAATCTCACGCGGACAGAGCAATACAACAATCTCATCGGACAAAACTATGCAACAATCTTACCAGATAAAACCATCTAACGATCTCTCCAGGACAGAACTGTGTAACACTTTCATCAGACAGAGCTGTTAAATTATCTCCCCAGACAGACCCGTACAATGACCTCAGCGGATAAAACCATGGAACAATCTTGCCAGGCAGAACCATGTAACAGTCTCGCCACTGAGCAGATGGCACTGGCTGCCAGATGTCTGGAACTGCTGGGCTCAGCGTGCTGCGGTGCACTATCCCTGCTTGATGGTGCGGGTTCTGGGGCTACTTAGTCATGCCCCCTTTGTGTACCTATCCTTTGTCTCCGACAGTAACTGGACTTCATCGGCCCCACTCCCCTGCCTGCCCCAAGCCTCTCACCTTCTCCAGCCGCACAGTATTGACTGCTGAAGGCTGTCCCGCTTTTCCTGCTGCTGCTGCTGGGCTCACTTCAGTCTGTGCTGCGCAGCCGGAGGGGCTGTCAGACATTACGGGGCTAAGCGTGACGCTCCGCCCCCTCCCCATATTTTTGGCCCTGCGGGACTTGCTGCCTTTGCTCTGAAGGTGACAGCAGAAAGGTGGTGTCCAGTGTGTTATCTAGCTGATAGGGTACATGAAAGGAGGGCATTGGTTGCTGGTGCATGAACCTCAGGGATGCTTAAGGGTGCAAGGGCATCTGGGATTTTGGGCTCGGTCAGCGGAATTGGGGTCTGTTCCTTTAAGGGTTGAGCTTTCCTGGCAAAGCGCTGGAAAGCTCATGTTGGACACAGCCAGTTGCAAGTTGGAACCTGACACAGAACAAAGCAGAGCTCTCACAGGCATGGAGACTCTTATTACAGAGACAGAATGGTTCTTCCATCACTGGAGGAAATCCACCTCCCCAAAAGGTGCTAGATAGGCCAATGGAAGAATTCTTCCTTGACATAGCCTGGCTCCGCTGGCTTAACTGCATTACACAGGGTGATGAAGTTAAGCTAACCTCATTTTGTAATTAGACCTGGCCTGAGTGATCACTGAACACTGCATAACCTACCTTCCATGTCCTCCTCAAAACCACTCCCTGTCATGCCCTCTGCCCTCAGCGGGGCTGTGGAGACAGTGATTTTGTACTTCATCATTGCTGTGGGCACTGCCGGGGAAGAGGCTCCTGGAGCCACAGCCCCCTGTGGAAGAACATAAGAAGGGACATGATGGATCAGACCAATGGCCCATCTAGCCCAGTATCCTGTCTTCTGACACTGGCCAATGCCAGGTGCATCAGAGGGAATGAACAAAACAAGCAATCATCCAGTGATCCTTCCCCTCCACACTCCATGACTGAAGGCTATCTGGCACAACCCATGTGATGGGGGAAAGCCAGCAATGTGCTGCTGGTGGTACTTGAGCAACAGAGTGAGGAATCTGGGGCTGCCTTGGTGGGTGTTAGAGAGCTGTATGCTGATGTAGCTGGTAGGGAGATGCCCTGGTAGGGCTGCATTATCTCATTGTATACAGGCCCTGCCAGCTCCCTAATATCCTGGTTATTATGTACACATTGGGAAACTGAGGCACAGAGCAGGTGAGAACAATGTGGTCTCTGATTGTGCTGCCTCCATTTTTAAGACAAAAATCAGAAGCCATGGTTGAAAACTGGCTTTGGGAACTTGCTCAAAGTCACACACTGATTAAGGGATAGAGCCAACACGAGAACCCAGGAGTCCTGTCCCCGCCTCCATGGTGCTCTAACCACTAAACAACACTCCCTTCCCAGGGATGGGGTTAGAACCTTGGACTCCTGCTTCCCAGTCCTCCTGCTCTGACCACTAGAGACCACTCCCCTGCCAGAGGTGGGGATAGGAAGCCAAGCATCCTGACTCCCTCTCCCTTACCCAGTCTCTAACTACTAAACCACACACCCCTTCCAGAGCTGGGGATAGAATCTAGGAGTTCTGACCCTCAGTTTCATACTTAACTTGTTGACTACCCACTTTCCTGTGTCCTGCTCCCTCCCTGTCAAGAGAGTGACTCTCGCCTTGTGTTTGTCTCAGGGACAAACAGCTGCCTTGATTAGGTCTTTGGCCCACCAATGAGCAGCTTTCTCTGGCTTCAGCCTCCATGGCTGAGGAATTCCCCCCACCTGCATGGATTCAGTGCTAATTTCTTTCTGACAGCTGGAAATGGCAGCACAGGATGTGGAGGGGAAACAGCCCCAGTTGGCCCATCCAGACCCAGGATGGGGAGTGACACTGAACTATAGGGCAAAGCTAGATGCCCACGGCAGCCATGGCCATGGGGTGCATTCAAGTGTGGCATGCTGGGGCTGATGGCAGAGGAGCCCTCTTAGGGGGTGCATTGCTCTAGCTCAGTGCTGCACCAGCTCCTGAAGAATGTACCCTGCTGTATCCCAAAGCAAGGGGCATACAGGCCTATGCACACAACTCACTGCACCTGCAGGTACCTCCCCTAATGTCACTATTTAGTTTCCATAAAAACAAACAAGGAGTCCTGTGGCACCTTTAAAGACTAACAAATTTATTTATCACATGAGCTTTCCTGGGAGAAAAATCTCACTTTGTCAGATGCTTGAAGATGAAGAACTACAGCTTCAAAGAGAAGCTGCAGAATTGGAATTCATATGCAGATTTGACACCATTGCCTTAGGGTTATATAGGGATTTTGGATTTTTTTCTCATGACAACAGGTAATTTAGACTCATAGGCCATGTCTACACTGGCAAGTTAGTTTGAATTAAGGAAGCTTAATTAGAACTAACTAAAGCCTTGGCTAATTAATTCCTTAATTCGAACTAATAAATTTGAATATGCTATTCGAACTAAGGGTTAATTCGAACTAGTTAGTTCGAATGAACCAAAGGGGCCATGTTAGTTCAAATTAATTGCTTAGTTCGAACTAACTGGCCCATTGAACTCAATGCAATTCGCTAATTCGAACTAAGCAAGTGCAATGAATGGCATTTGCTTAGTTCGAACTAAATTTTGCTAGTTCGAATTAAGTTAATTCAAACTAACTAAAATTAGTTCGAATTACTTAGTTAGAATGAACTAATTTGAACTAACTTTAGTAAGTGTAGACATAGCCATAGACTCTAAGGTCAGAAGGGACCAATATGATCATCTAATCTGACCTCCCACACAATGCAGGCCACATTTTACTTTCTTTTTACCTTACCTCCCTCTAATATGTTCTTCTCCACTGTTTGAATCTAAACAATTGTTTTGATTTGATGTAACAGTCTGACCAGATCCTATGACTTTCACTTCCCTGCATTTATTTTCCTCCCATTCTGCAAGTTCTCCATCTTCAAGCATCTGACAAAGTGGGATTTTCTCCCATGAAAGCTCATGGGATAAATAAATTTGTTAGTCTTTAAGGCTATGTCTACACTTGTAAAGTTAAGTCAACTCTGTTAAGTCAACTTAACAAGGTCGACTTAACAGAGTGACTACACTTTAAGTCGATCTTGTTAAGGCGACTTAACAGTAGACATAGCCGTCCACACTGGCATTAAGTCGACTTAATACGGTCAACTTAGTCCTATTCCCCAACCACACTGGTTTTAAGTCAAATTAAGAAGTCAATTTAAGGCTTAAGTCGGCTTCAGAGTTGGTGTTATTAAATTAACTTAAGCTGTTATTAAATCGACTTAAGGAAGCACTTAGAACTTGTCTTCAGTTTCTGTGGCTGTTTGATTTTTGGCCTATCTACAAGGAGTCCCATGGCTCTCTCAGCCTATGTCTACACTTGCACTTTTAAGTCGACTTAAAGTCGACTTAGTGTGTCTACACTTAAAATTAAAGTCGACTTAAAGGGGAACTTACAAAGTCGACCTAGAGCGTCCACACTGGATGCTCTAGGTCGACTTTGTGGGTCTAGGGGGACCTTGGGCAGGTCTACAGTGGTGGGGGGGGAGCACCCCCTGTGTACAATGGGGCAAAGGGGGACAGGGACCCTGGCAGGGCAGAGCCCTGTGTGTGACACTGTCTGGATTTAGGGAAGCATTTATGATATTATTTTCTATGGATATCTCATAAATGCTATAATCCATAGGAACTATGTCATGTTTGGTATCAATAGAAAGGTAGTAATTTTCTGGGAATGATTATATAGTTTATGTCTAGGAATTCTATTTTGATTAGAAGTTAAGAATTTGATGTTATATCCATACTTTAACTTGTGTCATTCTGAAGGAATGTCTTAGATGGGATGGTGTGAACAACCATTGTCTCCTTAATGTTTAGGAATTTGCCAGGTGATATGGTCCTAGGGAGTAAACTGATGAGCCATTAAGGATACAATGGTTGTATTCTTTATGTCCTCAATGGCTCATCAGGATACTCCCTGGGACCATTCTACCTGGAAAATTCCTAAACATTAAGGAGACAATGGTTGTTCACACCATCCCATCTAAGACATAGACAGTGTCACACTGTGCCCACATGCCCTGCCCTTTGGGGAGCATGCCAGGCTCCCCCTGTGCCCCCCCCCCCAGCAGGGAGGGCATTGGTGTAGTCCTGGGGTAGCCCTAAGTCAACTTAGGGCTACCCCAGGGCTACACTGGCTTAATTTGACTTTAGAAAGTAGAATTAAGCCTTAGGTCGAGTAGAAAGGTCGTTTAATAAAGTCAACTTAATTTTCATTAAGTCGACTTTATTTTCCTTAAGTCGACTTAAGCAAAGTATAGTGTAGACGCAGGGCACATTAAGTCGACTTAAGCCAAGCTTAAGTTGACTTAATTTACCAGTGTAGACGCAGCCTCAGCTACCACAGTGATGGGCAAAGAGTTGATAGATGTCTAGGTAGATTTGTAGGGGACTCCAGGTTGCAGGGGAACAGCAAGGACTCTGATGCTGGAGCAGCAGGGATCCAGGTTAGGTGTGCTGGGCGGGAGGTCAGGAGGGGCAGTGGGGAGAAGAGATGGGGTTTTCATTTGGGACACGTCATGTTGAACTCTTTCCAAGTATCCATCAGGAGTTCTGTGAGGTCCCTGCACCCCCACAGTGCCATTCACCTCCTCCTTCACATCCTCCTCCTTCCATGAAGCTGCCATTGAACTATCAGACAGACTAAGGAGCGGGGCCATGAGCTCATGTGAGGCAGCCAGGGACAAGGCTGCTGAATGATATGCATCTCGTATGACATTCATCCATGCAGCAGGTTTGTCACGCATTCCCACAGCGCAGGGGAAATGTCATGTGCTGTTTTGGGGGCTGGGCTGGGACCCCCTGTTCTTTCACTGGCTGCAATCAGCATTTCTGCACTTCCACAATCCTTATCACCAACTAAGGCCTCACAGGTCTACCTGTCCTATCATTTACCTATTTCACCATAGAGGTAATCGGGAAATTGGACAAAATTAGCACAGGCAAAGCAAGGGATAGAGCCCAGGTTTCTGACATATCAAAGCCAAGCTGCAGCCACTGTGACATGCTCCTTTTAGAAGAAATAGTCCAAACTATGTACTTAACTAGGATGTCTCTAATCTCACTAGATCACACTTTATGCCCAGAATCAGGAGCATAAGCCAGGAATCCTAACACTCAACGTTCCTCTGCTAGCTCACAAGGATTTGTGTACCCCTCTGGCAAAGTGAGTGCTGTGTTCAGGGTCAGATATAGGGGCAGGCAACCCAGCCAATCACCTGGGTTGCTGGGCTTGAGGGGGGGTGGGGACAGGCTTGGGGTGCTATTTTTGTTATTAGCAACAAAAGAGAAAATAGAATGTTTGAAGTAAATTGTTTAAGGTATTCCATGTGTGGATTCATTTTTCACTAACCTCCTAGAATACTCTGGATCTTTGTAGAATCTCATGGAACTTTCCAGACTTTCTGAGAACAACATTGGCCTCAAATTCCTTGTCAGTCATGCCCTTGTGGAATGTGCTTGACTGGCTGATCTCAATTACCTGGGCACATTTATTGTCTTATATGACAAGGAAAAATCCATGCATGCAAATTGTGCATCAAAGTTGTAAAATGGGCTACAAATGCAATAAAAAAAAGGTATTCAAAAGTTTAATGTATGGCAGGGAGTGGAGCTGTGTTTTCCTCTATAGCTCATTACCATAGAGGATAACAGCAATTCGCCAGCCATTTCTCCTATGTCTGAATGGGAAGTGGTCTATGCTATAGATTTGCAATACAGATTTTGTTCACAAATCCTGCTGATAGCCAGTGGACAGGGCAGAAATTATACTATTGGGAGTTGTTAGTGTCCCATCTTCAAAGCATCTGATGAAGTGGGATTTTCTCCCACGAAAGCTCATGCAATAAACAAATCTGTTAGTCTTTAAAAGTGTCACAGGACTCTGTTGTTTTTCCTTATATTTAGATTGCCCAAACTTTCCAGTATAAAAAAGTCCTATATTTGAGAAAAACATGAGAGTCGTGTGGCACCTTAAAGACTAACAAATTTCTTCAAAAGGGGTAGCCGTGTTAGTCTATTGTAGAAAGACAACAGAGTCTTGCGGCACTTTTAAAGACTAACAGATTTATTAATCGCATGAGCTTTCGTGGGAGAAAATCCCACTTCGTCAGACGCTTTGAAGATGGGACACTAACAACTCCCAATAGTGGGATTTTCTCCCACGAAAGCTCATGCGATTAATAAATCTGTTAGTCTTTAAAAGTGCCGCAAGACTCTGTTAAATTTCTTCAGGCATAAGCTTTCATGTGCTGCAACCCACTTCGTCAGATGCAGCCCACGAAAGCTTATACCCAAAGAAATGTGTTAGTCTTTGAGGTGCCACAGGACTCTTGTTGTTTTTGCTGTACACAGACTGACATGGCTCTGGAACTTTCTTTGAGAAGCTCTCATCATCTCCCTCCCTCCCTGCTGCTGCTTTTTGTTCCTGCTGATCTTTCATATTCTTTAGCATGAAAGTCCTTGAGCCACAGCATTGCTGCTTTTTTGCCCTCTGAAATTCTGTTTCATTTGGCTAAATTATAACACGTTAACTATCACTGTTTCCCATCTCTCGTGTGCCTTGCTCAGGAAACCATAGGCAGCAACCAAAATCATCTTTCCTATAGCATTTGAAAAGCAAAATGCTGGGATTATAGTTGAATCTTGAGATCCAAAAGGGATTCTAATTCTTCTGGGGTAACTAGGTGGGTCCTCTTTATGCCTCCACTATAAGCATGAATGAGGGAAAGCATCTGATGAAGTGGGATTTTCTCCCATGAAAGCTCAGGTGATAAATAGATTTGTGTCACAGAACTCCTTGTTTGTCACATAGTTTGTATCTCACCACAGTCATAATTTGGTGATTCTTTAATTTTCCATTTGTGGAGGAGATATCCACACTTTCCAGGCACTGGGGGAGTTGATAACCTTCACATGATCTCCCCTGGTAGGTTGAAAGCACAACAAATGTCATCACATTGTCAACTGATAATCCTTTAAGGATCTCAAGGTCAGAAAAGTAACAACAACCAAAATAATAACTGAACATGAATCTTCTCAAGAGCCAGACAGGTAGCTACACTGCTCTGGGCCAGTGTAAGCCAGGCGACCAGCCCTCCACGGCTAGGTGCCTGGCCTTTCTCTTAGTCTCTGGCCCCTCGGGCGGGGCCGGCAGGTAAGCAAACTGTCCCTGGCCCCTCGGGCGGGGCACACAGGTAAGCAAACTGGCACCTAAGTCTCCACTTCATGCAGGAGAGACTCACCTCCAGCCAAGGCTTCTGGGGTTTTACCAAAAGGGGGGAGGCAGGGGGACGCAGGCCCACCCAACTCCACTGCGTCCCAGCCCAGGTCCCTATCCGTGGCAGAGGGTTCTACCACGGGCCTGGCGGAATCCTCACCAGGGTTCACTGACTCAGGCTCGGGAATCACCGAATCGTAATAGGCCTCTCGGTCCCCTGGGCCACTTTCTGCCCCCGACCCTGCTGGTACCTGTTCTGGGCCCCCATCGTCATCCTCCTCGGGGTAGTCACCCAGTGGGAGGTCACAAAGCCCGTCCACGTCATCCACTAAGGGTAACTCCTCCAGGTCACAGCCAGCCTCCGGGGGTGGTGCGTCTTCACTGGCCAGAGGGAGCTCCTCCAGGTCGCAGCTCGGTACCGGGAGGCGGTCGTCCGAAAGGTCCACAGGCTGTGTGGGAAGCGGTGGGTCCAGGGACTCCTCTGGGTTCAGGTTCCTGGGTGGCCGGTCTCGGCAGGCGGTCCCGGCGGGATCCAGTTAACCGTCGGGGCCCCAGGCCGCAGGCAGGTCTTCAGCAGGGTAGTGGTCAGGCAGGTGCTGGGGAAGGAGCAGAGAGACACCCTTCCCCTTCGGCTGCCTCCCCCTCACTGAGCTCTCTGGCTTCTCCTTTATACTTCTTGTCCCGCCCACCTGTTTCCGGCCTGACAGACAGGCCGCCTCCAGCTCCGCCCACCCAGGTATAACTGGGCCCGGGCTGTCTATCTCTGAGGGGGGCCACACTCCCTCACTACAGCCAGATTAAGGCTGAATTTTAGGGACTGCAGTCTGAGTAGTGGCCTAAAGGGGGACCTCATGGACCCACCAAAATCCAGCCCTGGCCAAGCCAATATAAGCATGCCAGCCCCACTCTCAGGTGGGAGCAGGGTAGAAACACTGCAGCCTTGGGCTTGAGGGCCCCCCCCCTTTGCGGCAGGTGGCTGGGCCCTGGACACCTCCTGCCACCGCACCACAGGGCCTCAAACTCCCCTGAAGTGCTCCCCATGATGGCCAGGCAGGGCTTCCCCACCCCCAGTCTTTTTGTCAGGTGGAAGGTCAGGGCCCCGAGCCCAGGAGGGGGGCCCACAAAAATGGGCAGCCTGGGGTTCCGGGGCCCCTTAATTTGGCTCTGAAACTTCTAATGCAGCAGTAGCAACAGATATTGCACCAGGAACAACTGGGAATTGCCAGAGAAGATATAGTGAGGATGGACAGCCAAGTTAGGGGGCCTCCAAACCACTTCCAGACCCAGCACCTAGTTCCTGCTGCCCAGGATAACAGCCTTCTCCAGTTTCCAGCAAGTGTACTTAATTCTGTAGCATAAGTACTCGCAGTAGATGGTGAGGGCTCAGTGTTCAAACCCTGATGATGATACATAATGAATGAAGTTATTGAAGTTACAGTTAATACATTTTGTCTTTACCTTTGTACATGAAGTAAAAACATCCCTAGGAAATTGCACACAAGCACTATTACAAGAACATTCAGGTTGCAAATTCAAATTCATCATAGTCCTATGCAATGTTCCCTCTAAGGTTTGGCAGCTTGTGTGCAAAATTTTCAAGCTTTGTGCAAAACTTTTTCTGAATAAAATTTTTGTGTAAACTCACATGACAGAAATTATAGGCATTAATTGAAGTTAAAGTAATTGTAAATAGAATTAATTAATTGTGTTTAATTGAATTTGAATGAATTTTGAATTGAAATTTAATTTTTAGAAAGGTTTTTATTTAAAATTAATTTTTTAAAAGTTTTTTTTAAAAAGGAAGGAAGGAAGGAAGGAAGGAAGGAAGGAAGGAAGGAAGAGGGAAGGAAAGAAGAGGAAAGAAGGAAGAGAAAGAGGAAAAGAGAAAGAAAGAAGGAAGAGAAAGAAGAAAGAGGAAGGAAAGAAGAGAAAAAAAGAAAAAAGAAGGAAAGAAAAAGGAAGACAAAGAAGGAAAAAAGAGAAAGAAGGAAGAGAAAGAGAGGAAGAAAAAAGAAGGAAGGCAAAGAGAAAGAAGGAAAGAAAAAGGAAAGCAAAGGAGAGAAAGAAGGAAAGAAAAACGAAGGAAGAGAAAGGAAGAGAAAGAAGGAAGGAAGAGAAAGGAAGAGAAAGAAGGAAGAAAAAGAAGAAAAGAAGAGAAAGAAAGAAAAAAGAAGGAAGAGAAAGAAGAAAGAGGAAGGAAGGAAGAGAAGGAAGAGAAAGGAAGGAAGCAAAGAAAGAGAGAAAGAAGGAAAGAAAGAGAGAAAGAAAAAAGAGAAGGAAGAGAAAGAAAGGAAGGAAGGAAGCAAAGAAAGAGAGAAAGAAAAAAGAGAAGGAAGAGAGAAAGAAAAAAGAGAAGGAAGAGAAAGGAAGGAAGGAAGCAAAGAAAGAGAGAAAGAAGGAAAAGTAAGGAAGGAAGAGAAGGAAGTGAAAGGAAGGAAGCAAAGAAAGAGAGAAAGAAGGAAAGAAAGAGAGAAAGAAAAAAGAGAAGGAAGAGAAAGGAAGGAAGGAAGCAAAGAAAGAGAGAAAGAAAAAAGAGAAGGAAGGAAGGAAGCAAAGAAAGAGAGAAAGAAGGAAAGAAAGAAGAGGAAACAGGAAGAGAAAGAAGGAGAAAGAAAGGAAGAGGAAAGAAAGAAAGAAAAAAGAAGGAAGAGAAGAAAGAGGAAGGAAAGAAGAGAAAGAAAAAAAAGGAAAGAAAAAGGAAGACAAATAAGGAAAAAAGAGAAAGAAGGAAGAGAAAGAGAGAAAGAAAGAAAAAAGAAGGCAGGCAGAGAAGAGAAAGAAGGAAGAGAAAGAAAGAGAGAATCCAAGGCCGCTGGTGGGGGAGGACCCTACCGCAGCACTGGGAAGCCGCCGGTGGGGCGGAGCAGACCCCAGCCCCGGAGGCTGATCCCGGCCCCGTGCTGGGAGGCCGAGGCCATCGGATGAGCCCGGCCCCGGGCCGGGAAGTCGAGGCGGTTGGCGCGTGGGAGCCCGGGAGCCCGCCGCGGCCGCAGACACCCCGCTGCCCCGGCTGCATGGGGCAGGCAGGCAGGCCCACGCACCTGAGCCGAGCCTGAGCCTGCCTGTCCCACCCTGGGGGCGGGGAGGGCCAGCCCAGAGGCCAGGTGCAGGCTGGGTCTGCCACAGCAAAGCCGCAGCCCCGGGGGTCTGGAGGGAGCGGCAGGGGCTGCCGGGCTGTGCGGGGGTCCCTTGGTGCTGCGCGGGGGGTGCGACGGCCGCTGTGCGGCCACGCACCCGCGCAGCTTAGAGGGAACACTGGTCCTATGACATCCAGCTCTCCTAAGTGACCCACATTTGCTCTCCCTTTCCAGAGACCACCAGCCTGCTTGGGGCCTGATTCTACTGTGGAGGTGATTGCCCTGGCTTCCCCCAATCCCTCTCCCATCTGCTGCTATTCATATATCTCTGGCCTGCCAGAACCCCTAATCAGTTCCAGCAGGTGGGTGAGCTGTGCCAGACAGTGGTGCAGGATGGGAGCTGGCCACTCTGCTCTCAGGGGCTGGGGCCCTGTGCTCACTCAGCTTTCAAGCATAGGTAGTTGCTCAGTTGCTGCCACCAGCTGCACAAGCCATTTGTGCTGTGAGGTCATTTTTCTCTATCCCATCGCATTGGAATCTGCTGGCCCCTTTCCCGAGAATGCGAGTCAGGGTCCTGCCCCCACCACCAGCCAGAGTGACAGACCACAGTGCGAGCCAGCATTCTGCTCCCCAAGAACTGTTCCCACGCATGACCTATGGCCCAGACAGCACCCTAATAGTCAGGACTCTGACCACTGGAGGATGGTCTGGGGGAATGCAAACTTGGGGGCTCCGTCAGCAGAGAGATGGGCAGCTTGGTTTCATGAAGCTGCCAAGGCCCTGGAATTAATGGTTTGGGCACTGGGGAGGCAAATCTAGTTTGGGGAATAGGAGTGTCTCTCATTGCTAGGATCGCACACCAATTCTCACCTGATCTTCCAGCACTGCTGGGACACTAATGTAGACTGGCCATTGCTGATTAAACCACCATTTACTCTAATCCTCGGTGTTAACAAAACAGCATGCCAGAAACTGGTTTGCGCTAGTTCTCTGCCACTGCTCCTTCTGGGTGAGCTGCACTGGGGATAGTGCGAAGGGGCAGAGCAGAAAGGGCCCTGCTGGAAGAGCATGTATCTGCACACAAGGTGATTTTTCTCTTCTTTGCAGTGACACCTGGGCCAGTCCTGTAGCTGTTACTAAGTACCAGGCTGGAGATGTTGTGCAGACACAGCAGCCTTTACCTGTCAGCCCCTTTTCTCTCCTAATGTATGAATTTAACCCAACTCAGGTAGTTCTGAGGTCAGGTCCCTGTGATACGTCGTTGAAGGGATAAGACAATGTGCTGAGCTCTCAGCAGAGTCATTTGGGAGAAACCACCCCCACACTTGGGGCTAACTCCATGAAGTGCCCACCAGAAGAGGCCATCAGTCAGGGTCATGGAGCTGGATTCCCAGAACAATAATTGCCATGTATTAAGATTAAATAATGATTAATAGACATAGCAGGCTTCAGAGTTCCCTTACTGAGCTTTATTCAGCATGTTTGGCCAGGACTGCCAGCAGACACACAGGTATACCTAAGCACTTAACAACCCTCCCATTTTTCACTATGGCAACCCTAATGGCCCCAGTAACCTGAGACACCACATATTCCTCCCCCTCAAATGAAAATGCGCCCCCCCTCCAAAAAAAGAGTAAACGTTAAACTGGGAGATGAAGGTAGACTGCCCCATCTCCAGGCGAACCCCCCGGGAATTATTCTGCCCCATGATGAAGGGGTCGCCTCTAGCTAAAGCTCCAGCCAAGTAGGAGGCCTTCTCACTCTAGGTGGATTGCGGTGAATTTCTGGTGGACCCACACCGAAAGGTGGTATTGGTGGCGGGGTGGCCACAGGTACCAGAGAAGTAGCGGGATCCGGCAAAGATGTTGTATCCGGTTGGGCCGGGGTGGAGGCCGATGGTTTTGAAGTGGTGGCTGGAGTAGGAGAGACATGAACTGTTGAATCATGACTCAACGGTATATCTCCGACAAGGGTGAAGTCAGTTAAGTTGGTTTGAGATGTACCCTCAGGACAGGTATGACATGGTAATAACTGATCAACATGCTGCCACCAAGACAGGCCATCCACTCTCTGGATAGAGTAGGAAACAGGTCCTGTTTTGGCGATGACTATTGCTGGAACCCATTTAACTCCGGATGCATAGTTTCGAGCAAAGACAGGCTGGCAATTGTGAAGGTGCTGTCCTTCGTTCTCGGTGCACGTCTGATGACCTGGTCTTGTTGATGGCGTTGAAACACTTGTTGTGTTTCTTGTGGTTTCAACAAATCAAAACAAGAGCGCAACTGCTGTCCCATCATAAGGAAAGCTGGAGATGCTTTAGTCGTAGCCTGTGGAGTGTTTCTGTAGGATAACAAGAAGTTGTCCAGATGTTTCTGAAGGGGTCAACGTCCCCTCGCAGATTTTAGAGCTTGCTTCATAGTCTGTATGGCTATATCTACACTTGTGAATTTAAGTCGACTTTAGCTAAGTCGACTTAAATTTTAAGTCAACTTTGGGGGGACCCTACAAAGTCGACCTAGAGCATCCACACTGGATGCCTAGGTTGACTTGTAGGGTCTAAGTGGACCTGGGACAGGTCCACGGTGGCAGGGGGGGCACCCCTTGCCAAGTGCCAGGGGGCTCAGCCTTTGCCCCATTGTACCTGGGTCGGACCTGGGCGGAGGTCAAGTGCAACCTGGGAGTTGGGCAATGATGTTTCGTGCATCATGAGATCCATAACTCGAGACAATACTGGGACAACGCGTGTTGCTCTCCTTACTTGAGTAGCCATGATAGGTGTGTTTTCCACCTGATCAAAGTAAAAGATTCCTTTCTGGCCCAAATCTTGATGGGCTACTGGTAATGGTAGTCTTGAAAGACCATCTGCATTGCAATGTAAAGAAGATTTCCTATACTTGATCTCATATATACATCCAGAAAGTGTTACGGTGCTGTTATGAGCACCCCATAAACTGGCCGCCACCTCCCTTGTGATATACAGACATAGAAACTGTTTCTCCCCAGGTCACCCTTGTGATATACAGACATAGAAACTGTTTCTCCTCAGGTCACGTAGAGAAACTGTTTATCAGATACTCTTCCCAGGTCACATACCAGATACTGTCCCCAGGTCACATACCAGATACTGCCCCCCAGGTCAGGTAAAGAACTCATGGCTGCTAGGCTTGTGACTATCAACATGCTTTATTGCACGTAGAGAACTCCTGGCTGCTAGGCTTGTGACTATCAACATGCTTTATTCGGACCCTGATTCGCTCTCAGCCAGCTCCCAAAGGGGTGGGTCACCCCCCTCGCCCATGTGCTGGAGGGCAAGTCAATCATGGCTCCTCTGGCCCCCACCCCAGGGGTGTAGAAGGCTCTGACCCGTAACCTAGAGAGCTGGTGAAAATTCCTTTGCACAAATAAGGACAGGAGGAACCGGGCAGACCCTCACCCCAAAATTCCTGCTGCAGCGAAATCTGGCCAATCACAGCCCTCGGCAGGAAGCCATGGCCTGGGCCATAAAAGCTTCCATGCCACATGGAGCACGGAGAGTCTCCTCTAGTTAACTGCTAGGCCTGATCACCCTGCAGTAGGAGTTCCCCCGAGAGTGCCGGCCCGAGTCGATTTCAACCTCCTCCTTAAGACGTTATGCTGTTGTTAATCACCTGCCTGATAGTTGTGGTATGTATGTAAACTGAACCCGAGTCATCCCCCATGTTTACTCCTCATGATTGAATGTGAATAATTCTTCTACCTCAGTTTTAACCCTAGGTATTACAATTGGTGTAGGTTTGGGGATTATTGTTATGTTTATTGTTTATGTATTGGACTCTGTCTTGTTATACTTTATCTCTGAATTATCAAAAGAGTCCAAGAGGAGGGTTTGTTCTAAAGGTTTATTTCTGTGTAACTCATGATATGCTAAACTGTGAAGTAATCACCTGGGGCTATTTTGTTATCTGTGAAGCTGACTTCTGAGTTTAGTCCAGCAAGCAGCCCCACTGTTAACCCTTTGCGTCCCAAAGAGGGGACTAATAAAGTTTATTATTTTTGGCCACCACTTTAAGTTTCGAGGAGCCTTCCTTCTCCCATCCTTTACCCACTGCGGACAGAAAGTATCAATGCCCATTGTTGCATATGACTAGCAGCCAAAGGTGGAATGCCTGTGTGTGGTCTCTAAATTGATGTTAGGGGTCAATGGTCATTGAGAAGCATGAGTTTCTTTCCATACAGGTATTGGTGGAATTTCCGGACACCAAAAACAATTCCCAGTGCCTCACATTCAATTTGGGCAAAATTAGTGTCTGCCTAGGTCATGGTACATGATGCAAAAGTGATGGTCTTTCTTCTCCGGAAGGCATAATGTGGGACAGCACGGCCCCAACTCCATAAGGGGAGGCATCACAGGCTAACTGTAGAGGTACAGATGGATCAAAGTGTGTCAGAACCCTTGAATTAGTCAATGCAAGTTTAGTCTTGTTGAACACAACATCACAGGCTTCAGTCCAGTTCCAGTTCCTGTTTGACCCAAAAAACCAGAGTCTTGTGGCATTTTTAAGGACTAACAGATTTATTTATCACATGAGCTTACATGGGAGAAAATCCCACTTTGTCAAATGCTTTGAAGATGGGAAATTTACATTTCAAACACTGGGGAACAACACATAGAGGAAGGTGAGGTCAAATCACCCGTTGTAATGACAGAAAAATCCATAGTCCGTGTTTAACTCCAAGGCAACTGAGTCAAATTTGTATATAAATTCAAATTCTGCAGTTTCTCTTTGAAGCTGTGATTTGTTATTCATCTGTTTGCTTTTCCCCAGTGTTTGAATCCTAACATCTATTTTAATTTGCTGTTACAGCCTGACCTGATCCTACGTCATACACTTCCCTGCATTTAATTTCCTCCCTTTCTGTAAATTTCCCATCTTCAAAGTGTCTGATGAAGTGGGATTTTCTCCCACGAAAGCTCATGCGATAAATAAATCCATTATTCTTTAAAAGTGTCACAGGACCCTGTTTGTTTTTCTGCAATAGACTAACACAGCTACCCCTTTGTTTGACCCAACGAGCTCATGTAAGGGTTTCAGAAGCATTGTTAACTGTGGAATAAACTTGCCATAATAGTTCAGTAACCCTAAAAAAGAGCAAATCTGGATCACATTCTGAGGTGGTGGCACCTCCACAATTGCCTTCTTCTTGGCTGGAGACATATGAAGGCCAGCAGCATCAATTATTTGTCCCAAATATTCAACAGAGGGCCAAAAAAATTCACATTTCTCTCGGCGAACGCATAGGCTGTATTCCTCCAATCTTTGTAGGGTAGCTCTTAAAGTTGTAAGGTGCTCCTCTTCATTCTTGCCAGTGACCAGGATGTCGTCAACATAGCACTGTACTCCCGATAAGCCACTCGAGATTTGGTCCATGACCCTCTGGAACAAAGCGGGGCCGAAGTAATCCCAAAAGGCAAGCGACAGTATCTGTACAGCCACTTATGCATTACAATAGTCAATAACTCTTGCGATTCTTCTTCGACATGCATCTGTAAATACGCTTGACTCAAATCAATCTTGCTGAACCCATGAAGAGGTCCTCAATGCGGGGAAGGGGGTATTGTTCTGCACATAACACTGGGATAATGGTGACCTTAAAATCTCCACAGATCTGAATGGAGCCATCTTTCTTCATTGGGATGATTGGTGTCACCCACTTACTGTGAGTAACTGGCACTAAGGCTCCCTCCTTAGAAGTCGCTCCAAATCTGCTTCAACCTTGGACCTGATGGCATATGTCACTGGTCTGGCCTGCAAACATTTCGGTTGGCAGTTAGGTTTAATATTTAAATTCACAGTGATTCCCTTTAAGCTGCTTAAGTCCTCTCCGAAAACAGCAGCATGTTTCACTAGTATCGTTGCCAGGTTTATTTCTTCTTCAGTCAATTGTTGCACTTCTGCCCAATTGAGTTAGATCATCCTAATCCAAGACCTTTCCGTTAAGGCTGGGTAATTGCCTTTCACCACAAACAGTGGTAGGCTTGTTGCCTGCCCATTGAGCTCTACTTTCACCTCAATAGTACCCAATAGGGGTACAGCATCTCCCGTGTACATTTTCAAAACAACTGTCATCGGTTTAAGTGGCAAATGTCTAAAGTCCTTCTCATACACAATATTGGAAACTAATGAAACAGCTGCCCAGTGTCCAATTCCATGCGTACAGGTTTGCCGTCCACCAAGGGTGTCACCCAGAATTTGCGCGGGCCAGCTGTTACAGACAAAATGTGAAGTGACTCTTCGTTTTCAGAATGGATGTTGCCATCATCATCTTCTGCCTGTTCTACTGCATTAGAATTTCCCTCTTGTTGTTGTTTATCTTCTGTCCCTTGGCTTCACCAAACAATAGGTCAGATTTCAACTTCAGTCAGCTCCATCCTCCTCCAGCCACATAGCACAGGCATGCAAACAGTGAGGAAAAAAAAATTCATTCTTACGTAGCTCAGGATTTCCTGGGTTCACAAGATGTTATTTTATCATCCCTCCTTCATCATCTGTGTCGTGTATTAAGATTAAATAATGATCAATAGACATAGCAGGCTTCAGAGTTCCCTTATTGGGCTTTATTCAGCATGTCTGGCCAGGACTGCCAGCAGACACACAGGTTACTTAAGCACTTAACAACCCTCCTATTTATCACTATGGCAACCCCCAATGGCCCCAGTAATCTGAGACACCACAATAATTGCTGTTACTGAGGCAATTTCTAGTCATAGGCCAGAAGAAGCCAGTGCTGTTCCAAGCAGGTTATTAACTAAGGAGGACGGATCACATTTCTGCACACATCAGGTGGGCTGCATGCCTCCATATCATATATACCCATGAGTGTCATCAAGAATGAAGGCAGCTGACCCCCTCCTACTCCTCAGGAGGTATTCTCCTCTTCAAAGTCTCCCCCTCCCTCTCTTTAATCATAGTGGGCATTATATGGATGTGTCAAGAGATTAATTTCCTGTCTCCCATTGCAGCACTAGTTCCATAAATTACTAACCTCCTTAACTGAAACAACATTTGATACAAAGCTCCAAGTGCAGATCTGAGACTGCATACAAAGGCAATTATTTTTACCATAAACTTGAGGGGTAGACAATTTATATTTCAAACCACAGAGAGCATTTAACAAATAGAGTACAGCTGACCTAGCACACAAATTACAGAGCTTTACAAGGACTAGTTTAATGCAACAATCAGTTGATTCTGGCATTCGTCAACTGAGCGATTATTGGACAGACAACAACCTGGGAAGTGGGCCTTTTGCCCGAGTAAAGACCTGAGCTGCTACTTAGAGACCATCTATGTTTTAAGGGCAACATGCCCTGACACATCTGTGCAGAACTTGTGCCCTTTATGCTGGGAGGAGTTTGAAGACGAAGCTTCTGGATTGTTGGTGAGGGTCACACTTGTACAAAGGAGTCATTTATTCCACCTGTTTCAGTTCCTGAATGTTATTATTTTACATTTTCTGGGGCAGTGTGGAGCGCCTGGCTTTGGAGTCTCTTTGGGTACCTCTATACTGGAGGCCCTGTTAAGTCGACTTAACCAAGGTTGAACTTAAGGCGACTTAAAGTCGACCTTCTTAAGTCGACTTAGAAATTCCACAGCCCAATGTCCACACTGGCAGGTGCTAGGTCGACGGAGGAGTGGCCAAGAACTTTGCGAGGGGGCCTGGAGGTCAATTAGGTTGACTTAAGGGCTATCACCCATCTACACTGGCTTGAGTCGATTTAATAAGGTCGATATAATCCTTAGGTCAACCGTAAGATGTGGTGTTATTAAGTCAACTTAAGGAAGTGCTTAAGTCGACTTAATAAGAGCCCAGTGTGGACACAGCAGTCTGTAGGTCGACCTAACCGTCCTTAAGTCGACCTAAGTCTCCAGTGTGGACGTACCCTTTAAGACTTGCTGGTAACTGACAGATCTTTGATGGCGGTGCTATTTGAAAATGCCCAGGTGGCTCTGCTGCTGTGACATGTGAATGGAAGAGCTTCCCCAGAGAGAGGCCATTTTCCTGCCTTTCCTTTGGTGATGTTGATGTTTTTCCCTTTCTCCCCTGTCTAGTAGCAACCACCTTCCTCCTGGGGAATTGGCTCGAGTTGGATAAAGAGAAGTCATGGTGCTATTCCAAGCTCTCTCCAAAAATACAACTGTGTCCACCTGAGAAGCCAAAGTGATACCCCAGCCCAGAATGAGTCACCACTCACAACAGATTGTGCAGATTTTCACAATGTACTAGTGGGGCCTGCTAGACTCCTGAGGCTTAGATACTTCTGGGTTGGACCGAATACCACAAAGGGCTCTGCCGAACCTTACTGGGCTCCTCAGGGGGCTCCACCTGCCCCAGATTTACACCAGGGTAACAATTTGCTGCCCTGCTGCAGGTCCTATCCTGCTGAGGGCAGAATCCTGGGGCTCACTCACATGCTGCTGGGTGTGACCTGCACTGTCTAATTCACGTTTAAACCTAAATCACTCTCCAGCTCCCAACTGGGTCCTTCTTCCTAGAGTTCTGAAGTCCCCCACAACTCTGGGGGTTTGGCTCCTCAGGGGGGCTTGGATGCCAGGCTGTGCTCTCTTGCACTCCTGGGACCCCACTTTCCCTCAGCAGGACTCTTGCCCCTTGAGTTCCCCCACAGAGGCACCTGGAGAATCTCTGGGGCTATGATGAGCTTCACTGTATTCCTCCAGCTTGGCTCCCCTATATTCTGCTGCTATTTGGGCAACATCCCCTTCCCCAACCTTCCAGGACTCCTCAGGTTTGGATCCCCCATCAGCTCTGGCTCCTAAGGCTCACATCACTCTGCACTCCACTGAGTTGGCTCCTCACCAGTGGTGCTGGGCCCCTGGCACTTGGCTCTCCATGGTGGCAGGAAGCTCCACTATACACTATAAATGTGGTTTCCCCCTTATTGGAGCTCAGACGTCCTGGTGTTCTATCTAGGAACGGAGCATGTCAGCCTTTACAGTCAGTGTCACTCTTCAGACTTCTGGGTACGTGTACGCTGCAATTAAAAATCGATAGCTGGCCCACGTCAGCTGACTCTCAGACCAATGGGCTTGGGCTAAGGAGCTATTGCACTGTGGTGTCTTCATTCAGGCTTGGGCTGAAGCCCAGGGACTAGGACTTTGAGAGGTGGGAGGGAGGTCCCACAGCATGGACTGCAACTTGTGCAACTTGTGCAATTTAATAGCTCCTCTCCCAAGCACTTCAAGCCTAAGTCATCTGGCACAGGCCAGCCATGGGCTTTTAATTGCAGTGTAGACATACTCCGGGTCTGGCAGGGGCAGGATTCCTCCTTTGGGAGGAAGCTAGAGGAAATGTCTGTGTATAGTTCTCATGGACAGATTGTTCCAGAGGTGAATAGGAGTGAATTCCCAATTGTTCTTGCAGATTAATGGTGATCTAGTCACATGCTGCAGACATAATAGCTACTTCTAATAGCACCTAGCTACCTGTGGAAGGACCCATGCACTACACAGTTTGGCTATGTCTACACCTGTAATTTTAAAGTTGACTTTAACTAAGTCGAGTTAGTGAGTCTACACTTAAAATTAAAGTCGACTTTGGGGGGAACTTACAAAGTAGACCTTGAGCGTCCGCACTGGATGCCTAGGTCGACTTCTAGGGGCTAGGAGGACCTAGGGCAGGTCCATGGGAGCAGGGGGGCACCCCTTGCCCAGTGCCAGGGGGCTCAGCCTTTGCCCCACGGTACATAGGTACAATGGGGCAAAGAGGGACAGGTAACCTGGCAGGGCATAGGGGCAGGATGGGCAGGGCTCTGCCCTGCCCTGTGGGGGGCATGCCAGGATCCTCCTGTGCCCCCCGCAGCGGGGAGGGCATAGGTGTAGTCCTGGGGTAGCGCTAAGTGGACTTAGGGCTACCTCATGTCTACACTGGCTTAAGTCGACTCTAGGAAGTCGACTTAAGCCTTAGGTCAACTTATTTTGAGGTTTAAGTCGACTTAAGGAAACTGTAGTGTAGACACAGGGTAAATTAAGTCGACTTAAGCAAGCTTAAGTCGACTTAATTTACAAGTGTAGATGCAGCCTCAGTGTTTTGTCCTGCAATGGGAAGTTTATAATCACAGTGCCAGGAGGGTGGATTTGCAGCTGAAACTCAACACATGTTCACAGTAGAACATGACGGAATGGCAAATGTAACAGTGAATTGTTCAATCTAATTCATGTCTTTGGTAATTATCACATTACAATATTTCAGCGTGGTTACATGACAAATAATCTGACGCTGTACGATTATCCTGTTTATCTGTGACCCAGCTGTAACTGCAGCCTTCTCTGCTTCCTGATACAGATTAGATCCAGCTCCCATATTTCTGCAGCTACATTATTGCCTAGGAAACAGACATCTAAACAATGAGATAAATAGTTCTGATTGCATGGAGCACACATGGAACGTGGGCCAATTAAAGCAGGTGCTAGGTTGAACCTCCCTGAGTTCCTCTGCCATTGTGTGTGTAACAACTGGTAAAATCAGCTGACCTCAAGGACTTTCTGTTCTTCTCTTACAACAGCTGAGGCTGGTGCTATTGCTGAGGCCGCTACCCCTTCTTGACTCAGGGCTTTCTCTTTTGCTTTGGAAGATGATGATGACCCTTTAATTAAAGTCCTTTGCCCATTGTCCAGTGGGATGGACACCTGAAATTGTGAAGAGCTACTGTTTTCTTATCTGAAGCTATTCCTTTAGTGAGATGCCCAGGACAAACACAGTCCTTATATCATCATATCTCGTCCTTCCAGGGTTCCATTATGTTTCCCTGCAGTGGAAAATGATGAGTGTTAGTCTGCAGGGATTTTCTTTACTACAAAGGTCAGACATTCGGGGCCGTTTTTGAAAACATGACTCCTAAGTTTGGTCTCCAACATTAGACACCACAGACTTGAACATCAAAGGTGCTGAACACTCACAAATACCTACTGGAGATATGGGGAGCTGCCTCTGAAAATCAGCCTCTCTAGGTGCTCCAGCTGAGACCAATAAAATAGAGGCATCCAAAGAAAGAGGCAAAGCAAAAGAATCACAATCTTCAGGATGCTTCCACAGAAAACTGGGTGGTTTTGTGTCTAGCCCAAAGCAGTGATCCCTCCACCTCAGGCTCAGAGAGAGGCCACTCTGACTTGCTACATCAGGCAATAAAAGCTAATTAATGGTCCCTAACCTAAGCCTTCTGGCTAGGGCAGACAGTAATCACAGTCTGGGCTCTGCTGGGCAGAGAAATAAGCATTCTTTAGCATGAGCATTCCAGCTAAGGCAGGTAACAACTGAAGTCTGAGCTATAGGCTTCTAAGCAGGGCAGAACAGTGAGCTATTAAGCAGTCTTGAGCATGGTCTCCTTACTAAGGAAGACTGCAAACACAGTCAAGGAACTTGCTACCTTTTGGCTGGAACAAGCCACAGGTAAGGTGCTGCCCCTCCTGCTAAGTTGAGCAGGTCTCCAACCATGGTTTGCAGTTAGTAGCAGGGGGTGGAGGGACTCGGCCCCATCCTACTATCACAGACCCCCAGCCCAGGGCCCTAACAATGGTAGAGGATCCTGCCTCTGGGTCAGTGAGGATTCTGCCAAAACATGCTGACTTGTATTGTGACTGCACAACCTGACCAGGCTGGTTTCCCTGGGCTACTTACTATCATAGTCCATTAGAGTGGCTCCATGGTCTGTGAGTCCTCATTGTCCTTGGGGTAAATGGTGGATGGTGGTCAGCAGCTCTTCCTCACTCTCAATCGTGTCCGGGGCAGGGTACCACACAGCTTGGGGTCTGGTCCAGAGTCCTGCCATGAGCTATAAACATCTACCTCCTTTAAGCTGGGTTTGGCTCTGCTCTTGGGATCATGACTAAAGGTCTGCCCTGACAAGTGCTGGTGGAGGAGGATAGGTTAAGGAAGGTTCAAGGGGGTGTAGAAGCTCTGTGGGCACTTAAAACCCCAGACTCTAAAATTCTAAGTGGTGATCTTTTCCAGCATGTTAGAGAAAACAAAATTTATTTTCATCAGGCCACTAGATTTCTCAGATTTGCCAATACAGATAACTCTCCCAAAGGATTGAAATCTTCTACTAAATGCTCTGATTAAACCTTCCTTAATCCTTTGCTATAAGTCTTGTTATATTTTTCACTCTTTGAAGTATTTTCTGTCTTTCTGGTTGCAGTCACTTTGGCAAGAAGGCTACACTTGAAAAGTTAAGTCGACTCTGTTAAGTCGACTTAACAATTCGACTTAACTTCTCAAGTGTAGAAGTGGCAGAAGTGGCTCCCCGCTGAAAGGGGACCTGTGGGTCCCTTCCTCAGGAAGCCGCAGTGCCTCCAAGAAGGGAGCTGTGGCTTTTTCTCCCTGGGAAAAAAGGGAGCCCAGGAACGGCGTGAGTCTTTAGGTCCACTTAACAATTGACTTAATTGTTAAGTCGACCTAAAGACTGGCAGTAATTAAGTCGACTTAATGAAAAACAGGTGTGGACGTGGCTTAATTTAAGTCAACTTAAATTGCCAGTGTAGACATAGCTGGAGATTTTGGAGACTGGAACCTAACTAGTAGAACAGAAGTACTGCACCTTTCATCAAAGGATAGTTGTGCTAGGTGAATGGAGTGTTTATCTCTAAAATATTGTCTCTGTTCCACAGGCCATTACTTGTTCTGCATTCTTTTGTGCCCACATACAAAACACACTCGGAAGTACTCCACACATGAGAAGAGCCCTAAAAATCTACATTTTAAAAACTAAGCAATTCAGAAGAGCTCTAGCTGTACTTGTTCCATTCCATACCTTCATCCTCAAAAGAATGGTGGTTTGGGAAAACAGAAAAAAAAAACCCAAAAACTAAGGCTTCAATTAATAGATAGCTAAAGTAATGTATTCCCAAAACTTACAAAGACAAAAGCCTTCATTTTGCACAGTCATTTCCATTCCCAGTATCCTAGTGTGAAGGAGAATGTGCAATAATACAGAGATAAGGAGAAGAGAAGACTGAGGGGAGACTTGATAGCAAGCTTCAACTACTTGAAGGGATGCTCCAAAGAGGAGGGAGGTAGGCTGTTCTCGATGGTAACAGAGGACAGAACAAGGAGTAATGGTTTCAAATTACAGCTGGGGAGGTCGAGGTTGGATATTAGGAAAAACTTTCTCACTAGGAGGGTGGTGAAGCATTGGAATGGGCTATCTAGGGAGGTGGTAGAATCTCCATCTTTGGAGATTTTTAAGGCCCAGTTAGACAAAACGCTGGCTGGGGTGATTTAGTGGGAGTGGTCCTGCTGTTTAGCAGGGAGTTGGACTAGATGACCTCGTTATTCTATGATTATATGATTATTCTATTATTCTATGAATCTAGGACAGCTACTTGATCAACTGTCAACATGTTGACTTGAATAAATTTTACAAATTAAATGTGCAGATTTCTTACAGGTTTCTGTATTCTGTTCCCTTAGCAACCATTTTAAAATAGAAAACCTGTCTCCTTTACATTGTGTGTAGCTGTAAATCTTTTGATTCCCTTCCCTGGTTACATGCTGTTATTGGAGATCCTGTTGTCATGGAGTTGCAGATAAAGTTTATCTTACCAACTTGAAAATGTCTTTTCCTACTAAAGTTCATAGCTCTATACAACCAAGCACATGTATTTCAGTTGTGAGGAAATGGTTATGCTATCCCACTTTTCATTGTCGCTTTGGTGCACAACTTTTATCTGTCTGCCAGTAACTGGTGTGGAATTTTGAAATTGCTCTGCAATAGGAAAACATTGATATGAATTGCTGTGTTCAATAACCTGTTAATTAATGGGTAAATGAACTAGCTGTGTGAAGTGGCTTTGGAAGCATACTGAACTGGCAGGATACTAAGAGTTGTGGCCATTCCCAGCCTGCCTACACTGTCAGGTTTGGTTCTGCCTCCAAGGAGCTACAAGATACAGTAGGTCTGACCATTGTCATGGATCTACAGACTTTCCTGCTGGAAGAAAGAAAATGTTGGGGGTAAGATAAGTTATATTATTCTTCTCTCAAAAGACACACCTCCCTTTAGTGAGCATTGTACATGTGTATCAAGCAGTAGCCAATCAGAACACCAGTGTTGCAACTTAACGAACACATTAATTCATAGACAACAGAGTCCTGTGGCACTTTTAAAGACTAACAGATTTATTTATCGCATGAGCTTTCGTGGGAGAAAATCCCACTTCGTCAGACTTTCCTATCTTCAAAGCGTCTGACGAAGTGGGATTTTCTCCC
>ML685930.1:534682-553795 GCA_007922175.1 Pelusios castaneus | reverse complement strand
GGGGGGGTGACGGATTCTGCCCCGGTGTGAGAGCTGCAGGAGGCGCCACATTCACCAGAGGCCGCCTGGCTGCGTGGACCGGCCGAGCCAACGTGGGCAGCCGGGGTCTAACGGGGAAGGTGCGTGTCCGGGTCCCTCGGCGTCTCCGAGCTCATTGCTCTCGCCTGGGGGCAGCCTGGAGTCTGTAATGCCGGGAGTGCAGAAAGCCCCCCCACAAGGGGTCCGTTAGGATGGGGAGTTCCCAGGGGCCCGATGAAAGCGTGCTACTCACTGGCTCTCCGCGGTGGCTGCACAGAGCCACCACCTAGGACCTGCCTTCCTCCCTCCCGCCCCCTCCATCCAACTGGGTCCTCTGTACCAGGGACGGATCCTGCAGCTGGAATGGAGGGGCTGATTCTTCGGCCGCTGCCCACGTGGGGATCCAGTCCATCTATATAACTAAACCACAGTTGTATATATGCAGGGCGGGATGTGGACGCAGCTCCTGCGCGCGTATATAACTGACACAGTTGTGCGCGCGCAGCAGCTGAATCCACGTGCATAAGCCTGTGGATTAGATAGCTCACGCGCACGGCTGCCCGCTGTCCCTCCCACCCAGCGGTGATTACCATTTTTCAATTTGCGATTCTTTAGAGAATCGGGGGTTTACTGGTTTATTTAGATTTAAATAACAATAAAAAATCCATACAAAAATCTCTAGGCGGGCTGACAAATAATTAGTTACACCATTGCAAACGATGACCAACAAAATATTATCATATGGAAATAATTAATTAACTTCGCTGACCACTAAATAAAAGCAGCAAAATGACCCTTTAAACCAAGCAGGAAATTACTCTCAACCTTCCCCATAATCCACAGCACATAAATCTAAATTGTTATGGATTATATGCAGTACAAATTAGAACTACATGCTGCACTTACATAGGCAAGTCTGCTCAAGTTTGCATGGATTTTAAACTTACCATAGATTGCCACCCCAGCTTTTAATTCAGGATTTTTCAACATCAAGTGATGTACAGCGCTTCCACCCCAGCAAAATCCGATGACACCGATCTTCTTTGCACTGCATTGCTCCTTTAAATACTTAAGGACAACATCAGCTTCCCTAAGACATATAAAAAAGTTGAATGGGGGAATCTAGTAGCATTCCCTGGGAAACTGGAAAGAAAATAGAGTTGGTTTATAAAATTTTTATTTCTAATTTTGCTTAGGTCTTTAGAATGTTGTTGGAACACAGAATTTAAACTGCAGTTTTGAAACATGAGTTGGCAACTGTAAGGGTACCATTTTGCCCTGCTTTAATTGTAAAAGGAAAATTTAGTCTCCAAACACTATCAAGCTGCTGTTACTTACATTTGTATTGCACACCCATGAAAAATCAGGTCTGTGTTAATTACACTAGTTTGCAACTCTATTAGCCATTTAGCCTTTTTTATTTTTAACCATTTACATCTAATTACACTTCACCATTTATACTTATTACTTCACTGCTGAACTTCATTCAGCATTTTCAAAATTTGTTTTACTGACTTCACACAATATTTAACTTCCATTGAAACAGTTCAAGCTACCATTTAAATAATTTTTATCATTAATGGTGTTCTCATGAATGGACTTTGCTTAAATTTTATTAATGTTAATTGATAAGATAAGAAATCTCATCCATTGTCCAATTGTATTTCTATTCATAGAATCAATTTAAATTCTAATCACTAATATATATAAAGTAAAACCTTGCACCTCATTATACATTCAGTATGTTATTTGTGCATTATGCTGTTTGTCTTCTCTAGAATAAACTAACTCCATTAAATATTTATGTAATTTGGCAATCATGGGAGTAGTGCTAAAGTAAAATTAAAGTAGGAGGAGCCTGATTAATTTACAGCCTTCTGGTAAGGTTTCCCACTGCACCCTTCTTTCAATGGCTCCATCTCCATTCCCTACATGTACAAATTATAGCTATTTTGCACACCTGTTGAATGTCACTACTTTGCCATTGATACCCCATTTACATCACTACTAATTTGATCAACAAATTTCCATGTGATTTGTGCTTTCTTACTCCAAGCTGCCTCTGGTCCAATATGTTTTAGGATGTGATACCGGAGTCTATCAGTAAGAGCTGTGTATATATGCTAAATATACATCTTACCTATCTACCTTGTTGGTGTCTCGAGTTTTCAGCCAGTCATTGAAAGTGGACCAGTCATCAGAAGGTTCCCAAGGTTTTTGTCCCACAAAGAAGTCTGGACAGATGGCTCTTTATGAAAAATGAAAACAATTTTAGATCCATAGAATAGCAATAAGGAATAATTATGGGACAGTTTGTGTATTTTAAGGCACATTCATTCTATTTATTCCATGATGATCACACACAATTATTATACAAATCAGTTCCCACTACTTTTCTAAATCTAATAAAATGATTTGACAGAATTTCCAGAGGATGGCAGTTGATTTTGACCTATTAGACTTCGTTCATTAATGAATCTGATAAGTTAACTGTTCTGAAAAATCGCGAAGAACTGATTATCAGTTTTGCAGATATTCTACAGTTTACAATAATATAAATTTGAGAAGGAAGTACTGTTAACCAATGTGGGAATGACTAATACCTTTTCATTATATTTCTGAATAGAGTACTCTTATGGGGCTTGAGTCAGCACTTCATACACTGGCAAACTTCCATTTGGCTTCACTAGGACTTTTGCCATTATATGTAATGCTAATTAGAGCCAACAAAGTACAAGGCTGTTTGAAAGACATTACAGATATTTTAAATAATCTTTCTGAAGCTTGAATATCAGATAATTTTTGGTTCCCTGCTTTTTTCATCTACATACTGGCTAATTATTGTAATGTGGCTCACTTGCACTGTTTTAAAATTAAGAAGTATTTGTTTAGAAAAACCACATGCTAGCAAAGTCTTTCAAATTCTTCACAGACATGGGATTTTTTTTTTAAACGTCTGAAATATTTTTGGTCTAGCAACTCAAGTAGTGTCTCTTTAGGAAGAAAACAGTAAGATTGCTTACACGTATCCATTAGCTGCAAGCATATCGACTATGTATCTGGTATTTGGGAGTTGCCATCCAAATATATCTTGAATCACAATCACAGCTTTTTCCGTGCTGGAGGATGGTTTGCAAACATATGCCTTGATGTACTCAACTTGCACTTCATATCCAAGGCCCCCATACTCAAATCTGTCTCCAATGTCACATGGGACTGGTCTTGCTTCATTAGCCATCTGGGATACAAACATGGAAAGGACAAAAAGTATTGAACTATTAATATTTAAGTGCAAATGTAGAAAAAGTCTGAATGCAATGCGGTGATTGCACCATGAACCATGTAATCTATTAATAACATTATGCATACTTGTCACACAGCAGAGTTTTTTCTGTTTCTCACAGACAGTTTTCATTTGGTAACTTACCCTGTATGCTCTTTGTGGCAGGGACCCATTTTTTTATTTGTGTTTACACAGCAGGAGTACAAAACCACAAAATGTGTTCTCTCTTTGAATGGTGAGAAGGCATAGGACTTGTACTCCAATAGGCCACTTCAAAATTTAGAAGGATCTACCGCATTGGCCAGCTCTACACCTAGCGTAGAAGTCACCTGGTGCTACTGAAGTCTTATGCCCAGCTTACAGCCAGCCCTTTTGTGCCTGCCCTCTTTGGTCTAAAATACCCATAGGGCATCAGCAAATCTGACTCATCCAGTCCAAACCCATTAAAAGAAATTCCATGGAAAACACTGTTAAGAAATGGTTCATGCTAAGCAGACAAAGCTGGGAAACGTTCATACGTAGAACTCAGATGCAGTAGCGTAACATTCGGTCAGAGTCACAGGTGATGAAGGTCTAATTAATACAGGGTTTCTGTTCTTCACACAGTAAAACAGACATTATACCTTCTTGTGTATATAGGGCTATTTGTACTCTATCACATCAGTTGATATAACTCAGATCTACAGGGGAGCCTACAATTAACTGATCTTCATTAGATAGGTTAAAATACAAGTTCCGCTTTCTACATTAAGATTTTAACAAATATTTTGGTGGCATTAAAAACACCCTTTAGCATAGTAAAGGCATATCCACGTGTGATAGGAGAACAGTACCATGTGCTAAATCACATACCCCTACAGATGAAAGACAAATTTATATCAACATGGAGGAAGGGGGGAAGGAAGAGTTCCAGAATTGTGAGGACTGAAATAAATTCAGGATTTCCTTGGAGTTTGATGTTTTCTTTTCTTTTGGGGTTTTGGTTTAAATCACTGAAAAAACAGCTGTAGTTCCATAGTGTTTTCTGAACTACAACTTATACCACATGCAATGTATTAGATGCATATAAAGCAACTCCAAATGCTAGAAAATCAGAAACTATTGTAGAAAGACAACAGAGTCCTGTGGCACTTTTAAAGACTAACAGATTTATTAATCGCATGAGCTTTCGTGGGAGAAAATCCCACTTCGTCAGATGCTTTGAAGATAGGAAAGTTTGAAGTGGAAATCCATCAACTTCTTAACTTTCCTATCTTCAAAGCGTCTGACGAAGTGGGATTTTCTCCCACGAAAGCTCATGCGATTAATAAATCTGTTAGCCTTTAAAAGTGCCACAGGACTCTGTTGTCTTTCTACAATAGTTTCTACAATAGACTAACACGGCTACCCCTTTGGAATTAGAAAATCAGAGTAAAAGTTCTAGAAATCTTTCAAAGTGAAAAAAATTAGAGCAAAGTTTAACAAAACCTTTTTCTTCTCTGAAATACCTCAATCTCCATTTCATTTATGTTGTTGCAGATGAGTTTAATTTTTTTGTTAAACCAGTTAATCGCATGTACTTTGAAACTTTTCCCTCCACTTATAATTGTAGATTAGATTCAGTACTAACCTTTGGCTTCTTGTGCTTGGCTGAGCAGTTGGTTCAGTTCTGTTGCTGTTTAAAATACAGCAATTCTTTTATTTGAGTGATTTATTTAAAAGTTTGTTCAACTTTCATGCTCAGGATGACTGAACACGTCCTGACAATGAAATATTTTGATATTTGTGCTGTAAACAGATATCTTTATTGAACCTGGACTAGTATTGCCAGATTTTAGTTAATGAATCACAGTTTTATCTGCGAGACTTAACTGTGTGTGTGTGTATTCACTTAACTGTGAGACTTAACTTAGGCTCCAAGCAGGGAAGGGGGAGTGGTGAGAGGACGGCCCATTGGAATCCTGTAGGGCAGCTGCACTCCCAGCAGGGAGCTGCCAGTGGAGCTGAGAGCCCACACTACCCCTTGGTTTGGTGGAAGTGCTCCTAAAGAGGACACACCACTGACACAATCAGGGTAACATGTACATCCGTCAGCTCAGTAGGTCAACTTTCCTTTGCAATGTAGATAAGGCCTAAGACTAATACAGATATATATGTTTTCCTCCTCCATATAAATGTTTGGGAGGGGTGTCCATCAATCCTCAGGATACCACACACAGACACACTATGAGAGTATACATAGATTGTATCATCTCCCATCTAAGAAAAGGCTGCTAGCCATCTCTGGAGACTCAGGGAGAGGGCTGGTCCTCCCAGTAAGAAAGGGAAAGGGACATCAGAGCCCTCTTGTAAACACCAGCAGTAAGTAGAGAATTCTCTGAGCAACTATGTGAGAGACAGCTGAGGAAGTCGGTTCTCTGACCAACATCACTGGCTTCTTTCAATGGCAGATGCACTCAAACTCCTTCCTTCTTCCAAGACCCTTACCTCATGCAATCTTTGACTTGGTCTCCTTTCAAGTTCCCTCCCTTCCTTTCTAATCAGAGTGAAAGAAAACAGGCCCTGAGAGATACTTGCATCCCTTTCCCGTCCTTTGCCTTTCTTGTCTATTTAGACTGAAAATTCTTGGGGCACGTCTCCAATGCAGCTGGGAGCACGCCTCTTAGCTTGGGTTGACAGACACATCCCAGCTCCGCTTGAGCCAGCATGCAGTGGACCTTGCAGAAAAGACTAGTCGTCCAAATACAAGCCTGCCCAACTGCTGGGTCCAAGTTCTGATGGCTAGTTCATGCTGCCATGTATGCCACAATATCCACACTGCTATTAGTAGTGCTGTAGTATAGAACTAGTGCATGTCTATGTACCTGAGCCAGGAAGCATGCTCCCAGCTGTAGTGTAGACAAACCCTGTAGACTGTTTGTCTATATATGAACTGTAAATAGCGCAATCGGGTGCTATTCTCAGTTATCTCCTCCGTGCTACTGTAATAGGAATAATAAATAAAAATACCCACAATAAGGCACTGATCCAGCAAGGGGATCCTTGTAGAACCTTACCCAGACTCATATTCCTCTTGACATTACAGATGCAAGGTCCATGCACGATTCTCCTTGCAGGATTGAGTTTTAAGGAGGAAAATAATGGAAAACAGAAAGGGGAAAGAAGGAAAGAAAAACTAGAGCAAACAAATATACAGTTAGTTAATTTTCTTTAGTCTTCTGAAATTATGCAGAAATATTAATAGTATCAAATAATTCTGTATGTTTATGTTCAGAGGCTGCCATTAGAAATTCTTTTATTTTATTTTGTTATTTTTTCTCACCGTGATATCACAAGCCAGAAAAGGAAAACAGTGCATCAAATTACAATAAGGTAGATAAGATAATAAAGTAAACATTGATTGTTTAATAGCAACCATAGTACACAATTGCACAGTGAGGAGTCCCCAGACTTGCACTACATCATAAATGTACATTCCTAATCTGGGGTAAATGTGGGCTAAGAGGCAGCCAGGAGCCTCGGGAAGAAAGACAAGGTGCAGGGTCATCTAAGAAAGCAGTTCCTTTGCTGTACTGTTCGATCCCCAAATTCTGAGGCATGTTTATGCCACTGATGACATCTGTGAAATCAAAATTGACCATGAGAGTACAGGTCAAAGAAGTCTAGTCTTTCAGATTTGGATTCAGAAAAGAATCGAAGCATATGCTTCAATTAAGCATTGGTGATTTAAGCACCTACTTTAATACTTTGCTGAACTGGAGTCACAATTAATTGTAGCTAACTAAAAGCATGAAGAGAATAAACCTCAAGGAACTTGGAGAACTTTTCCAACCACATTATAATAATATGAAGCTACGTTAAATCTCAGATTCATTTAAAATAATTCAACCCAAAATCATAAGTTAAAAACTGTAAATTACAAATGCAATTCATTTTAGTTTTTAAAAGTCTCTGCAATATTTTTGTCAAAGTTCTGTTAATATGGCCTTTGTGTTTTCTGTAAATTATATTTTATCAAATATTTATTTCTCCCTAAACTAATTATATCAAATTCTTTCCCTCTTAACATATAATTTAATCAAGTGATTATCACAGTATACTAAGTGATTTTGTTTTACAAGTCAGGCTGCATACTTCTGTTAAATATATTTATTCAGCCAGCTGATCATGTCCTTTCTTGCTTCTTCAATGTAAGGTTTATCTTGAGAATTAATATCTTCTCTCTTGCGATGTACAAAACCATGACTTTGTCCAGGGTAAGTTTTAACTCTGTAATCAACTTTACAGTGTTGTTTCAGCTTCTGCTCCAGTAAGGTGACCTGTAACACATAACATCCTTCCATAAGTGATAGAGGCCATATCTGATTGGGTCCCACTATGGTAGGCATTGTAAATACATCATAAGAAACACTATTTTCCCTGGAGAGTCTACGTAGTACAGGCATACAAAGGGAGTGTTTTTATCCCCAATGGCATGGCAAATGAGTTTCTGATTAATCGTTAAAGGAATATCGTTAAGAAAATCAGAGCCTGAGCTACTGAGTGTTTGATCCTCAATCCACACCCAAGGGGCCTGAACTATTGACTGTTTATTGCTCAGCCAATGCCCAGAAGGTCTAAGCCCTCGGATATTTATTGCTTTACTCTCAGGCAGGATGCCCTAGCTACAGACTTCTTATGGGCCCAGTCCCCATCCAGGAGGCCAGCGTTACTATGTGCCCAGTGGCTCAGCCGTGAACTGGAATGACCGATTGTGCCATTCAGTGCGAGCACCAATTCCTTACTGCCGCCACAGTGAGCACCACAAAGGAGATTTGAGAAACTTTACAGGAACCTCTCTCTCAAATGAGCTTCTGTCCCACATGACTGCAGGACAGCGCATGGATAAGGCCATACCAAATTCAGGGTTCATTTTCACAAATTTTATGGTCATAGCATTTTAAGAATTTTGAAATTCCCTGTTTCAGGTATTTAAATCTGACATGTCACAGAGTTGTAACAAACCATGACTGCATTTAAAATGGCAAACTGTAAGCCTTAAGATTCAGCATTTCTCAAACTGGAAGTCCTGACCAAAATGGGGGTCGCCAAGCTATTTTCAGGGAGTTGCCACCCTTTCTTTTGCGCTGCCTTCATAGCTGGATGGGTGGAGATCGGTGGCTGCTCGATGGGTGCCCAGCTCTGAAGGCAACGCCACTGTCAGTAGCAGTGCAGAAATAAGGGTGGCATAGTATGGTGGCAGTAATATTGCCACCCATACATCTACACTGCTGTTTGCAGAAATGCTGCCTTCAGAGCTGGGCACTCATCCAGCAGCTGCCGCTCTCCAGGTGCCCAGCTCTAAAGGATGGAATAAAAATACACAAAAGACCAGATTTCACAGTCTGAGATGTGTTTTTCATGGCTGTGACTGTGGGAGAGCTCTACTCATGACACACCAATTTTTTAAAAAGGTTTAGTCCCGTTCCTGGCAATTATGGGCTGGTTAGCCTAACTTCAGTACCAGGCAAAATTGGTTAAAACTATAGTAAAGAACAAAATATGAAAAGATGAACGTGATTTGTTTGGGAAGAATCAACACGGCTTTTGTAAAGGGAAATCATTCCTCACCAATCTACTAGAATTTTTTGAGAGGGTCAACAAACATATAGACAAGGGTTATCCAGTTGATATAGTATACTTGGACTTTCAGAAAGCCCTTGACAAGGTCCCTCACAAAGGCTCTTAAGCAAAGCAAGCTGTCATGGGGTAAGAGGAAAGGTCCTCTCATGGATCAGTAACTGGTTAAAATACAGGAACCAAAGGGTATGAATAATTGCTTAGTTTTGAGAATGGAGAGAGGTAAATATTGGTGTCCCCCAGGATATGAACTGGGACCAGTACTCTTCAACATATTCATAAATGATTTGGAAACGGGGATAAACAGTCACATGGCAAAATTTGAAAATGATACAAAATTACTTAAGATAGCTAAATCCAAAGTTGACTGGGAAGAATTACAAAGGGATCTTACAAAACTGGGAGACTGTACAAGAAAATGGCAGACGAAATCTAATGTTGATAAATGCAAAATAATGCACACTGAAAAACATAATCCCAACTATACATATAAAATGATGGGGTCTAAATTAACCATTACCACTCAAGAAAGAGATATTGGAGTAATTGCAGACAGCTCTCTGAAAACATCCGCTAAATGTGCAGCAGTTGTTTAAAAAGCTAACAGTGCTAGGAACTATTAAGAAAGGGATAAATGATATAACAGAAAATATCATAATGCCACTATATAAATCAATGGTATGTCCCACACCTTGAAAACTTCATACAGTTTCAGTCACCCCATCTCAAAAAAGATATGTTAGAATTGGAAAAGGTACAGAGCAAGGCAACAAAAATAATTAAGGGTATGGAACAACTTCTGTATAAGGAGAAATAAAAAAGACTGGGATTTTTTAGCTTAGAAAAAAAGAGATAACTAAGGGAGGATAAGACACTGTATAAAATCATGACTGGTGTGGAGAAAGTGAATAAGGAAAAGTTGTTTACTCCCTAACATTACACAAGAACCAGAAACACTCAATGAAATTAATAGGCAGCAGGTTTAATGCAACAAAAGGAAATATTTCTTCAAACAATTCATGGTCAACCTGTGGAATTAATTTCTGGAGATGTTTTGAAGGTCAAAATAGTAATGGGTTTTAAAAAAAGAACTAGTTAAGTTCATAGAAGATAGGTCCCATCAGTGGCTATTGGCCAAGATGCTCATGGGTGTAACCACATTCTCTGGGTTTCTATAGTCCTTGACTACCAGAAGCTTAAAGCGGACAATAGGGGTTGGATCACTGCCTGTTCTATTCATTTCCTCCAAAGTATCTAGATTGGCTGCTGTCGGAAAACAGGATACTGGGCTAGATGGATCATTGGTCTGACCTAATATGGCCATTCTTAGATCTTATTATAAAGGATTCTCAGGTTTGAAACTCTGAACTATAGATTTGCACATCTGACAGCTTGTGAATGAATGATAACGGAAACTTAGTTCTATGAAAATCAGCTTTAACTGGACCGAGTGAAGACTTTAGAAAATGTACTTTGTGCATGCACACTGATTTGTGTTATAGGGTAAACTAAAACTGACAAAGCTCAACTGGGACTCTGCTTGAGCATGTACGTAAGCTGAATGGAAAATTCCATTGACTAGATGATCTTTCAGTGTTCAGCTAGAGTTGCACATGCCTGGGGAAGCAGAATGAACAGAGTTCCCTTTATGGTGTGTAGATGTGTATGGAAAATTACAAGACTCTGAAGAAGTTATGCCTTCTTTCACATAATATATGTAGAGCTCTGCAGATCGGTGGATATCCGCATCCGTGGGTGCAAATGAGGATATCCGCAGACAAATTGCTGCGGATTGCGGCTCAGGTATGGATACTATTTTTATCTGGTCACGGCTGTACGTGCAGAGAGCACCATTGCTCCGCCCAGAACATCTGATTGGTTACAGCTGCAGCCCTGACTGAATCCAGGGGCCAGTCCAGGCGGAGTAACAGTTGCTCCCCCTCCTACCTCCCCCCTCCCCCACTGCCAACCACCCCACCCCCCCAGCACCAAACAGCTGAGTGATCTCAGCAGCCCCCATTTCACATGGCCAGCCCCAGCAGAATAAGAGTTGCTCAGATCTGGGCTAGCCGGGGCTCTAAACAGCATCGGGCTTTTATTGGCTCATCTGGGTCCACCCCCAGCTGTCCTTCAGTCTCTGACTCCAGACTGTGAAAGCCAGAGCTCAGCCCCTCAGAGCTGGTGTTCAGTTTCAGTGGCCAATCCCCACCTCCACTGATCAGCTGAGAAATTGCAGCAGTCCAGACTTCCCAGCCTAGCCCAGGCAGAATAAAAGGTGATCAGATCGGAGCCAGCGAAGGCTCTGAAAACCACTGGGAGCTGTTGGCAACTCTCTCCCCTCTCAGCTGTTTCTCGGGCTCCCTGAACCTAGCTCGCCAGAGCCCATGCACATCAGCTGATGATGGGCTACAGCTTCCCCCCTTCTCTGGCTGCCAGCCTCCCAGTCTGATCGCTCAGCTGAATGAATTACCTTACCCATGCTGAACAGTTGCATAACCTGCTCTTCGCTCTAGTAGGTGGAATAACCAGATGATCAGGGCCAGCAGGGCTCTGAACAAACAGTATCGGGAGCTGCTGGCGAGTGCCGCCCTCCCTGCCCCCTTCCTCGGGCTCTGTGTGAGGCAGCTGCTGCTCTCTAACAATCCAGGAACTGACAGGCAGCTGCCCCAGAAGAAAATACAGAGGTTGCACCAGGATCCTTAGGACTCTCTATAATGTTGTTTAAAATAAAAACAGTGTGTGCACATTTACTAAGCCCCTGCTTTTAAGTTGTTACATTACAGAACACACACAGGCAGGAACACAAAACAGAAGCACAGTGTAATGATGAAGAGCCAAGCAGAGCGGAGCGGAGCTGCTGCAAGGCAGGGGCAGGGTGATTGCGGATACCCACAAAACATGGAGATGCGGATCGGATACATGCTTACATGTCTCGGATATGGATCGATGGTGGATCCACATTTTTGTATCCGTGCAGGGCTCTAGATATACCAAAGGGGTAGCTGTGTTAGTCTAGGTCAGCAAAGCAAACAAGGAGTCCTGTGGCACTTTTAAAGACTAACACATTTATTTATCACATGAGCTTTCATGGGAGAAAATCCCACTTCGTCAGATGCTTTGAAGATGGGGAACTTACAGCATGGGGGGAAATGATATATGAAGATAATGTAGGGAATGAGGCAAGGGCTCATTGCCTTATTAAGCATCCATATAGTGCTGGACAGTTCACAGCTGTCTAGAAAATAACTGCATGAGGGGTAATTCTATTTCTCTTTTTAAATAAGCCTTGTTTTTCCCATACAAAACCCCTTACATTCAAATAAGTAAAGCCAGAAAGCGAAACACTCAGCAGTAGGAAATGCCAGATATAAGGTTGCCCATTCAACTGTAATTCCGCCCCTTTTGCATATGCATCATAAGACAGTTTTCAGCTAGATGATCACATACTATGTTTTCCACAAGGCCCCAGTTTCTTTCAGCACTTGGCTCTGATCGTGAGTGAGAGGACCAGGGAAGGGGCCCGGGGCTGGGGAACAGGTGGGTGGGTGGGGGGGGGTATCAAGGAGCCAGTGAGTGGGTGGGGAAGAGGTGAGGGGGGTGTAGGGGAGTGGGCGGGGAAAGTAGCCGGCAGTGGAGGGCAGCGGGGGTTGGAGAAACACTGGGAGGTTGGCAGTGGTGGAGGGTCCTGACAGTCCCCCCCAACTCCTGCCTGGTACCAGCACCTTTTTTTTTTCCCCCAGAAAAAAAGCACTGGGACCCGGGACCCAAACCTATTTTGGGGGCAGCGATGCCCCTGCCCCTAACCATGGTCATAAACGTTCTTTATCCAGTTGTCCCCATCTCAGTCCTTGTTTAATACTTCCATCTTTAAGAAAGGGCTAGGAAAACAGCTGTTTCTTGCAGCGTCCTAAGGGGTTAGCTAAATTCAGGCTCTTGTGAAACAAGGTGGGAAATGAGTTCTATAATCAGTGAGTCTGCTCAGAGAATGCTCCACTCATGATTACAGCAGTTTGACAGCCTGAGTGACTCAAAGGATCAAAACTGCTATGATATCTTGAGGGAGGGGTGCAATTAGGGAAAAAGCTGTTCCCAATGTTACTAATACCAATTTGGGGGTGCAGACAATGGGGGAGGAAGAACTTTTTAAATTCCTTTTTCTGTTTGTTTCTTGTTTCTTATGTTTATTTTTATTTTTTTCCTTCACTCAGCTTAGACAATGAAAATAAGGTAGTCAATTTCCATATTCTTCTCTCACTCTCGTTGTAATGCTCTACAACCGGGCTCTTCTGTTTCAGTTCCTAGTACAGACAGGAGGGGATGGAATTCCAAAAAAGAAAATAATACTTATCAACAGAAGTTCAATTAAAAAGCAACTTACTTGGTCAAGAGGAATGATGTCATCTTTTTCACCAAAAATGAAAAATGTGGGGTTCAGTAAATTGTATCTGTCATCACAGTCTCTGATTATTCCTAGGAAATGGTTCCAAAAAAGTGTGTAAAATGCAGTGATATACCTTCCAAGGTGAAATGTATATTCAGACAGAAAACTTCTCTTTGCTTCAGCAACATTTATTTGTGTTTCATTATTTAAATATTTCTGCACCAAATACTAGGTTATAAAGGCTTTAAAACCACACAACTTAGAACATAGCTAAAATCCCCTTTGAGACACTCAAGAGACTAAACCATCTTCGAACTAATGCCTCAAGCAAAGGACTGAATATCTGAATTAATAAGATTTGCACTATATCTTGTACGTCAATAATCTTGGTATCTTTGGAAACAGTGAGGGAAGCAAATTCTAGAGGAAACAGCCCAAAAATTAAAATCTGGCACTGTTAGCAAGACTAACTCATCTGATCTCAGCTTTTGGGATATAGCATAAGGAGAAACATGGTCTAAAGAAAGCCAAGACCCAAACTGTGTAAAGGTCGCCACAACAAAGGCAACACTTTTCAATGGCTTCCGTTTGGTTTCAGGGTGCAGCTCAGTATATGGAGCACCCATATAATATGCTCAAGGTGAACAGATCAAGGAAGTTGCATTTTGTAGTCGTTAGAGTACCCAAGTGGTCTTTAAGACTAAACCCGAAACCAGAACATTACAGTAATCCAAATCCGAGATGATCAAGACATGGATGAACATGGCTACTGTGATATTTCCTTTCAGATATGGATCTACAACTTCTTTGCAACCCAAGATGAAACAAGTCACTCTTTGTACGGGAAGATTTTGATGTATCAGTAAAAGAACCAGGGACCAGTACCAACAGTGTAATACTGATCATCATACTTGTTGCTAACAACAGCCAAAATTGGTAGAGCTTTTCGCAGGCCTGTGCAGCCTTAGCATGACTAAGCCAGGAGGGGTGAGGGGCCATTTGCTCAACCTGTATCTAGTTCTGCACCCTCCCGCCCCAATGAGATCTCTGTTGAACGTGCTGGGTCTGTGTTTCAGGAGAAAAACAAGCAGCTCATCCCCTGGGAGATGTTCATTAGGGCCTTAAGGCAAGCGGAATCTGCATGAACACATCTGGCAAATTATTAATCTGAGGAATCCTCTTGTTTAGCTTTGGAAACTGCTTGCCCAACAAATTTTCTGATTGACAACTCATTGTCTATTAACAAGAATAAATAAGGGCAAGAGGTCTGGACTCTTCAGGATCAATTTGGACACAAACTGAGGGTCCTATCAGTAGCTAATTCAGAAGGTTGCTGCTGTACCTCTCGAGAGTCTCCCAGAACTTTGGTAATTACTGAGGATTGGAAGTGTCTTACTAACCTGTTGCAGATCTATATAAGTGCTTGAGACTAAGTAAAGTATAGCTTTGAGCGAGAGCAGTCTTGGACCATTTAAGCCAGTCATCCATAAGCCCATCAGCCACCTCTCCATTGATTTATTTCCTGACACCACTTTGTACAGAGTAAGGTTACCAAGAGCTCTGTGTTGAAATAACCCCAGATAACATCTTTCCCACCTCACTGGGAACTACAACACATATACAAGTGAGACTGATTGCATTCTGCACTTACCATAGATTGACACACCGGCCTTTAACTCAGGATATTTCATCATTAGGTGATGTACAACAACTCCACCCCAGCAAAACCCAACAGCGCCGATCTTCTTTGCATTGCATTGCTGCTTTAGATACATCAAAACAACATCAGCTTCCCTACAATGTATAAACAAAAGTGAACTAAGGAATCCATAGTAGAAACACTCCCTGAAAATCTAAAAAGTACATAAAATTGTCCCTACCTTCTCCTACTACCATGTTTTGAATTTATATGTACTTTTTAAAAAATAGATATTACAGCCCAAGTTTAGGGTCTGATAATCTAATATGTGGGTTGGCAGTCATAACTCAGTTTTCAAAAAGAAATGAGTATTTAATGGAATTAGTTCATCCAGAAAGGGACAAATGAAAGGAAGGCAGGAATAGCACACACAGGAAGGAAATATAAAGGCGTGGAAACAGAATAATTTATTACACTACAGACCTCAGAGGCAGAAGAATTAAAACTGGTCTGTGAAGACAGCTCAATTCTTATCTTGTGTATTCGTATTAAAAAAGTGATAGAGCAGTCTCCGGAGAATGCTATTAACTAAACAATTATTAAATTCACAATAACCATAATTTAGCTCTTACACAAAATGTCAGATATACTGCAGGAAGGGAAATGTAACAAATCTGGAAAAGGTCTACATATTGCTCTAACAGCTGAATTTCCAAAACCTCATGCACTCTACAAACAGCAGTTAACTCAAATGGAGACATGACCATTGCAGAGGTAGTAAAGGGAGATGATATTGGGGGAGAGATGTAACATTTGAGCCGTCACCCTACCCCATCAATTGTTTACTTCAGACATTATCCCTACCCCCTTGTATGTGGGCATATGAAATATGTATGAGGCCGACACAAGACTCTCCCACCAGCCTATCATCATCCACAGCCCTAAAACCTCCAACGAAAGGCCAAAGAACCTGGTCTCTCTTATTGGGACCAACACTTGGAACACATAAGGTACAGGGAGGAAATACTCGGCAGAGCCTAACACCTCCTCCCCTGAACCACTGTCTTGTGCAGATGAGGTGTAATGGTCTCCTGCAAGATGGTAATGAAAACAATGAGCCATGAGCGTGCTGATTAGTTGTGTCTTTCTGAATCTTTGCATTGCATAATAAAATCTTGACAACCTTCAACTCACCTCCTCTCAAAATCCCAAGGAAGAAGAGTTATGACTTGCAATGTGCCCAAAAGGGTAAAAAATCTGGGCTGTTAGGAAACAAAGGGGGACGTGAATTCTGAAGCCAAGGACTTTCATGGAAAGAACCCTGCCAATGATTCCTTCTCATTTATACTCAGGACACATCAACTGGTGTTCCTCTGCTAATCGCAGCTGTAGCAGTGTGCCACAAGGGAGGAAGGACAGACAGTCTTGCAGCAATCAGGATCAAAACAATTTTTAAGCTTGACATGCTGACACTAACACCTTGAATTCCCCTTGGTAGCTTGTTAGAAGTCAATGCAGATCGCAGTGCACTGGTGTAATTGTGCTCCCAACGTGCAACGTAATATCTGCCGCATTCTATAGCCAGCTTCAGCTTTTGAATGTCGCACAACGTAGCCCTATGTACAGCATATTAGAGCACCCTAATCCTAAGGTGATAAAGGCAAGGATATTTCTGGGAATGTCCCTTCATCAGAGAGTAATGGTCACACTTATCTTGTCAGGTGCAGATGGATTAAAGTGCTCTTAGCTACTGCCCTCTAGCTGGGCATCCAGGAGCACCTCAGAATATAATATTGCCAGTTTTATAATGGTGAACATGCTCCCACAACGAGATCTGCAGATACAAGTCCCACCAACTCTTCTGGCTGCTTCCACTGAGCCACCAACATTCTCCCATCTTGTCCGGATTGTGTTGCACCCAGCTAGCTGTCATTCAAGACCCTCTCTAGTCACCAAATAATTTGTTCTACTGCTCCAACCAAGTGATTTAGATAGATATCCAAGTATCAGTAACACACTGAATAAATCAGACTCCCTATCCACTCCCAGAGAACTCATGTACACACTGCACAAAAGAATGACAATGCAGACCCTCTTGTACTCTGTTGGAGAGAACCTTTGGGACAGAAGAAAAATTCCACCAAACTGCCCTTTGAGATGTCTCAGAGAGGTAAGCACAGAGCCTTGACAGAGCAGCATTTCATCCTCAACTGTTTCAAAGGCTACTGACAGAGCTAAAGAAATTAGCACAGATACTGTCTTTGTCCATTGCTAGGAAGAGTTTATCAGCTAATGCAACCAGTTCAGTTTCTACCATTTATCCATTTGTCTGTAACCAGATCGACAATGGTCAAGACCAACTAAGCAATGAAGAAGCTGCCAGAGCTGCCTCACTGCAACCTTCTCAAAAACAGGAAGATGGACACAGCTCAATAGTTGGGCAAAGTTGTTATTAAAAGTAGTTTCTTGAGCAGTGGCCTCAAAAAAGCATTTTAAGAGCTATATGTCCCTCAGCCCACCTACCATAGGGACACCTGAAAATCTTAACTGACAGTGGAACAGTATTTTCCTAGTGGCCTTCACCAGCCAGGGAGGAAAAGGGTCTGACTCACAGGTTGTAGCATGAAGCACCCTAGCATCTCCATTATCTCAGGGAACAATACTAACTGAAACTGAAGCAGAAAATGTTCAATGTCTGTCTCCTCAAGTTATTGTTCTTTTTTTCCTGGCAATGAACAGCTGAGTCCAAATCCAAGCAATTTTGTCTGCAAAGTAATATGAAAATTATCTAGTGAAAAAAACTGTATTCTAACTTTATGTTCTAACTTGTTAAGACAGTGAGGATTCAGCCAGATGTCAACCATTTGGGACAGACTCACACAGTGTAACTTTTCAGAAACCATAGTGGAACCAAGGAAACCTTTCCTTGCTTCCCACACAAACCCAGCACACTATCAATATGTTTCAACTGGAGAGACCTCTGCCACTGACACTATGGCTGTCTTCTCCCTCAATTCATCTCTCATAGGTAATTATAGCTATGGTGAATTGTGAGGTAAAAGATGATAGACAGAATGTCTAGCAGCTATTGAATCAACATTAGAGGGCAAAAGACTATAATAAAATCCTACCAACCATCCAAGGAGTTGTCTGTTGGAAGAGCAACCCAACTCTGCAGGCAGCCTAGTTCCCTCCACCTCTAAAGGTGGATCATTTAGTCAAGTTGGTACACAAAGTGCACCTTAATCTCAGACCAAAGAAAGGAATGGTTGATTCATGAGAAGGAGTGAAATATCCATTCCTCTAACATCTTACCTGTCTATTTTTCTGGCATCTCGAGTTTTCAGCCATTCACCAAAAGTAGACCAGTCATCAGAAGGTTTCCAAGGTTCTTTTCCCACAAAGAAGTCTGGGCAGATGGCTCTGTATGAAAAAAAATCAATATAAATTCTCTTAGCAAATCCTAAGATGTTTTGTGGTCTTTTAGACAAAGGAATGTTTCCATGATATTGTAATGATTTCACTCCTCTCTGTTTTGTCCTATATTAAATATTAATAATTATTACAAAAAACTATAATTTTCTTAACGATATTCTTTTAATGGTTAAATCACAAACTCATTTGTCAAGATAATGGGGATAGTAACACTTTTTTTTCCCAATACTCTGTGTCTTGAGTATTTAAAATGAAATGTCTTCAGGCAAGATGCTATTTCTTACTATGGCTATGTCTACACTAGGGAATTAAAGTCGACTTTTAAAAGGTCGAATTTAATAAGTCGACTTTAAGTCGACCTTATTAAGTCGACTTAGAGAGTCCACACTGGGCTCTTAAGTCGACTTAAAGGGGCTATTAGTAAATCAACTTAGAGAGTCCACACTGGACTCTCTAAGTCGACTTGTTTGCTCCACGGAGAGCCAGCCCCAAATGGGGCTGACTCTCCCCGGGGAAGCAAGCCCCTGAGTGGTCCGGGGGAGAAAGGAGCGAGGAGCTCCCTTCTGCCTTGGACCACTTGGCTCCCTTCTGCTCGGGACTTCCCAGGTCCCGGGCAGAAGGGAATCCTCCTAGCCTGGACCACTGGGGTCCCAGGGACAAGTGGTCCGGGACAGGAGGAAGAGCCGGAGCTCCGCACTCCAACTGCCCGCTGCTGAGCAGCTGAAGCGTGGGCTGGGACCTGTGCTCCAGCTGCTCAGC
>ML685930.1:521991-534282 GCA_007922175.1 Pelusios castaneus | reverse complement strand
AATTAAGTCGACTTTAATTTCCTTAAGTCGACTTAAGCAAGCTGCTTAAGTTGACTTAAAGAAACTGCAGTGTAGATGCAAGGTAAATTAAGTCGACTTAAGCAGGCTTAAGTTGACTTAATTAACCAGTGTAGACGCAGCCTATGTGTTTTACAATGCCTAGCATAGACGGACACAACTGGGTTGAAGGTGCTACAGTAATACAAACAATAAAATAATAATTAACTGATTTTCTGGGAATGATTGAATGAAATAAATAGTCAATGGCCAAACTCAAGTGCTAAAGTTCTGAGAGTCCAAATTTCAGATTTTAAATGGCAATATAATCTTACCTGTGCCGATACAAAAGCCCCCATTTAATTTAATGGGAAGTTCTGTTTAAATAATGGTGACACAAAATGGCCCTGTATTATTAAACTTAACGGGAGACTTAAACGTGAGCTATAGGTAATATAACTAAAATCAGACTATTCTCTGGAGAATGAATTTAACTGCAAGGACTGCACTACAAACTCTAAACAAATTCTCTGCACCGAAGCAAGCCTGTTGAGATAACACAAAATATTTTCCTTAATGAGGGTCCTGAAATTCAATCTCAAGGGCTCCCCATCAGAGAATTGCTCTTGGGAAGTATGGAGAGCACTTAAAGTTAAGCTTCTGTGTTCCTGCCTCTAGACAGTGATGTGCAATCTAACCAGTAAGCACCCTGCCCTGAGTCCCCACCGTGGTCACATCTCTGTTTACTCAGCCAGTTACCAACAGGAGAGGAAGCCAAAAGCTGCCTGCCTGCCAGCTCTCTTTTCCCTTCTTGTGAGTCCAGTAAAAACCTCAGCTTAGCTCCCAATTAGAAATTAATGGGGGTGGAGAGATAGGGAGCTACAGACCAAAGGTGAACAAACTGTAGGGCACACACTCAGTTCAAGAAGAAAATTCCTGTCCTGCTAATAGATAAAATCAACTATTAGATAAACCCCTGGCACTAGTTCCAAAACCAGACCTCAGCTGTTTGAGATTAACAATTGTCCTTATCTTACATTAATTATTATTCTATTTTCCTCAAAGAAATGCAGCCACTAAAGAGTTCTAGTTCCAGCTTCCCATATATGTTGGTAAATTATACAATAACTGCCTGTTTATAGCACACAGATTTGCTACAAACTGGTGCCCCACTGTTGGACTTCACATCCAGGAACCGCAGAAGCTTGGGACAAATTATTTCTAGCTGGGAACAGGGGAAAGAGGGATTGTATGCAATGCAGGAGGTGTGCATATATCCCACTACATCTTTTTGGAAAAAATTAAAAGAAAAACCAACAAAGATGTTTTGTTTTAGAGAGAATGTGCAAAATCTATTGTGAACATGCACTTCTTATCATTTAATGAAATTTCAGGAAAACTGTTTAATTTTTTTTAAAATCACCCACATTGTTGGACTCTCAAACACAACAGGCTTTTTTGGTGCTTCTGTATTTTTGCACTGCATCATGACATTTCCTCAGAACTCAGCTTGGGAAGCCATTATGCTCTGAGAATTGCAGCAGCCTAAGTAGAAAAGACTTATATGTTCTCACAGGGAGATTCTACTTTTTGTTGTTTTGATTTCTTTGTTCTTCAGTAAGTCATTCAGACTGAAAGTACAAGGTTGCTCCTTACACATGGAAGACACCACAGACCAGGTCATTATTACGGCCCAGTGAACTTGAGAAAATCTCTTTAGAAAAAAACAATAAAAAATAATTCCTTACATGTATCCATTAGCTGCAAGCATATCGACTATGTATCTGGTATTTGGGAGTTGCCATCCAAATATATCTTGAATCACAATCACAGCTTTTTCTGTGCTGGAGGATGGTTTGCAAACATACGCCTTGATGTGCTCAACTTGCACTTCATGCCCCAGGCCTCCATACTCAAATCTGTCTCCAATGTCACATGGGCAGGGTCTCGCTTCATTAGCCATTTGAAAATCTGGTGTGAAGTTAAAAGGACAAAGGTTCATACATCTCAGACAACTGTAACTAACTCACATCACTGCAAATGCTATAGTAACCAGTGCCTTCCACATCTGCTAATGAGTTCTGTGTACCACTAGCTCAGAGGTGTATGCTATAGGCATCCATGCACTAGGCTCTATAGTAGAGAGGCCACTTGTCCGGTATTAAACTGGACCAGGGCTGGCCTTACCATGAGGTGAACTGAGGCCGTCTCAGGACCCAGACTGCGGGGCACCACTACGACCCAGAGTGTAGAAAATTGTGTCTGCTGCTGGTGCATATGTATTCTCTCTGCTCTAGATGCTCAGAGATGGTGGGGTGCTGTGCTGGAGGAAGGAGGGCACAAGAGATATAACAGGCAGGCAGGAGAGAAGGTGAGAGGGAATAACAGAAAGCAGCAGGAGCTGCAGGGAGAGAGAGGAGGAGCCTCTTATGTACCTCTCTAGCACCCCCAGGAGCCTGGACTGATTAACACCAGCTTCTCAGGGAGCTTCCTGTTTCCTGCTGCTTCCCTCAACCCACTTGAGCAGAACAGGCAGTCAGCTGAAGTGGTAGGAGCCAGTTAGGCCCTTAAGACGCTGATATCTTCCCTCACGCAAGCCTTGCTACCAGCCTGCTTATTTGTCCCCTTCAATTGAGTGTTGAGAGCCACTATAGCTGGCACAGAACAGCAGTCATAGATGAAAGAAGAAAACACCTCTCTGGGGCAGCATTCAGAAAAAGAAAGAAAGCAAAGGAAGCTTTTCTATCTAAGCAGGAAGAAGCTCTCCTGAGATACATAGACACATATGTTCATGGTGAGCCTTCAGGCCACAGTGAAGATATGAGAGGCAAGGCCTGATCTTCCAGTGAGTCAGAGTGCAAGTGACCTGGCAGCTACTGCAGCATCCATATCTCCATCTCAGATGGATGTAACCATGAACATTCCTGAAGAAAAGTGTAGATCAGAGAAGAGTGTGGTGTAGGTGCAAGAAACATCTGCTGCTATTTTAAGTCTAGATGATCCAGGACTGTGGACCCACTTGAGCAGTAGCCGGAGGGACTTCCTTGTACTGCATGGGCCACAGCAAATGAAAAACTTCATGTTCCCAAAGACAATGAAAATAGAAGTTTCCATTCAGCACATTACAGGCGTGAAATCCCCAATGGTGACAGAATGGAAAGGCCATGGCTTATGTACTCAAAAACCCAGAATGCTGCATACTGTTTTTGTTGCAAACTCTTTTACTCTAATGTTCCAGCCACATTGGGTTCTACAGGAACAAAGGACTGAAAAAATCTGGCTAGAAATCTGGCATGCCATGAGAAGGCAGCAAATCACCAGAGAGCATTCCAGAGGTGGAAAGAGCTTGAGATGAGACTACAGGAGCTGGTATGACAAATGTGCTTCTTAAAAAGCTGGAAGATACGGGAATTGCGATAGCTGACATGAAAGGTCAGGGCTACGATAATGGTACCAACGTGAGAGGAAAGGAGAGCGGAGTGCAGACATGGATCCGAGAGTTAAACCCTCGAGCTTTTTTGTCCCATGCAGTTCTCATTCATCGAACTTGGTGGTCAGAGATGCAACATCAGCTTCTAGTGAGACTGCTGAGTTTTTTAATGAAATTCAAAGCATCTATTTTTTTTCTCTGCATCAACTCATAGATGGCAAATTTTGAAGCAACATCTGGGAACATCCTCTCTGACACTGAAACCACTGAGTGCCACATGATGGGAAAGTCGAGTGGAGGCGATAAAGCCTAAAACACCAAATTGGGAAGACAGATGATACCATAGTTGCCATTATGGAGGATAATGCTATGGCAGGAACTGTTCATGGGAGAACAGTGGCAGAGGGAAATGGAATCACCAGAAACATACATAACTTCAAATTTCTGTGTGGCTTAGTGTTGTGCCATGACATACTGTTTGAAATAAATGTTGTAAGCAAGAGACTCCAAGGTGTTGACCTTGATATATCTGGAGCAATGGAACAACTGGACAAAGCAAAGTCATACCTACAGTCTTACCGGTCAGATGAGGGATTTCAAAATGTTCTGAAGAGGGCACAGAAGTTGGCAGAGGAACTTCACACTGAAGCTGTTTTCCCACCTATTCAAGAATACAAGAGTCACCGAAGAGGACGACATTTTGATTACAAGGCACGGGATAATCCCATAAGGGACCTCAAACAACAATTCAAAGTTGAATTCTTTAACCAGGTGCTTGACTGTGCAATACAGTCAGTTGAAGAACATTTCATGCAGCTCAAGGAACACAGAAGTATATTTGGGATGTTGTATGATATTTCAAAACTCCTCACTATACCTAAAGATGACCTACACCAGCAATGCAGGCCACTAGAGACAGTGTTGACACATGATGACATGTGCGATATTGATGCGAGTGATTTGGGTGATGAACTGAAAGCCCTTTCAAGATACATTTCAGCAGGATCAACTCTATATTCTAACACTTCCTGTAACAGTTGCCAGTGAAGAACACAGCTTCTCCAAGCTGAAGTTAATAAAAACACATCTATGCTCCACAATGACACAGGAGAGGCTGCTCAGCCTTGCAAACATCTCAATAGAGCATGAGCTGGCCCGACTGTGGACCTTCAGGAGGCTGTTAAAATCTCTGCAACCAAGAAGGCACGGAAAGCACCACTTTGATTATTCAAACAGATAAAAATGCCTGTGTTAACTATGCAGACAAGAAAAGTTACATTTGCTGTTCAGGCATTTGAAAGTTACTTAAAATTTTTGAACAAGGCATTTTAAGTTGTTAGTTCTTCTTTATTGAGGTAGGTAGCAGAGCAGTACCATGAGAAGAACAGGAAGAAGGCAGAACAGAGACTTTTCAAAGTTTTGGGCAAAGCAAGGGGCCTTGGATGCGTCATTTGAACTTTCCGCCTCAGGTGCCAAAATATTGTGGGCCAGCTCTGAACTGGACAGTCCTCTTTTTGAGAGATCTGTCCCCCATCCAGCACTGGGACAAAATGGAATGTGGTTTTCCCATTATTGGATGGGAAATGCTACTCCGCCCCTCTGGCTCTTAAAAATGTCATTTCCCCATGCAGTACTCTTGAAACATGAGAGTGGCCACCTTACTCAACAGGCTGTATCTCTTAGTGGGTCCTCATAAACGCTCATGGAGTTCAAGTGTAACAGGAGACTGGGGCAAGTAAATATCATGAGTACACCATCTTTAATAGCTACAATATTGAGCCCACAGTTCTTAGCTCTGTGTGTATTAATATCTGGAGACACTCCAAGTTGGATACTCAGCTCCCTAAGTTCAAGTTGGACTCTCAGCTATTTGATCATAGACATTGCAGAGTAACTGCATCCCACTGAAATCCCTCCACACCATGCTCTGGCCACCATATGTGTTGCTGTGTCACATCCCCTGCCTATAGGGTGAGGTCCTATATCCTGCAGCAGCTTCTGTGAGCCCCTTGTCCAGCCTTCAGTGCCAGCTTTCATTCTGCCTGCCTCCCAGCCTTCTCTCCACACAGCCATCAGGCAGACTGCTCCTGCTCACATGCCTAGTTCATTTGAACCTCAGCATCTTACTTTTCCTGCACTCAAGAGGTGACAGATCCTTCTTCTGGTTAGATCCCTTCCCTACAGCTCAGTCAAGATGAGCATGAGGGAGTGATGCACCAGCAACTTGGTTACACTTTTCATCTAACTCAAATTAGGTAGAAATTAGGCTTGTTAAAAAGGATTCTGATGACATCACCAATGCCTGAAGGTCCCTTCCGCCCCCGCTTCTGTTTCCCCCCAGCAGTCTCTAGTTGCTCCTCTCAGGGTTGTCTCTCCTTGTGGAGTGGGACCACATTGAGTTTTGATGCCTTTGGGGGCAGGGGAGAAACTCCCCTCACAATTCTGCCTTGGGCAGAATTCTCTCTGAAGTGACAGAGGTAAATATAAGGTGAACAGGGCTTCATATCAAGGAAATACATCATTCAGCCATGAAGGTGTCACTAAGCAAACACTCCCCTGTATATTTGTTTTTTCCCAAACAACTGAAGAAGATACCCCTCTTTATACTCAATGGCTACTGAAAGTCAGCTCCGCTACCATACCAGATGGGGCAGATTGGGCCTATGGGGATCCTGGGAGAAACTGCCTCACCAGCAGCTCCCTGTCTGTGTTGCTTCTTTAGGAAAAAAATAAACCTTAAGAGTGGTGGATATCAACCCACGCTGTGTTTCTGACAGTATTTGTTGGAGGAGGTGGACTTCACTACACAAATGCTCAGTAGTTACTACCCTTCTAAAAATAAAACCAAACAGTTAAACAGGCTTTTTGGTGGGATCTTGTTTAGGCCGAGGTGACTGTGACCACATTATACACATCCCCACGCCTCCTTTGTTCCACCCAACATAGAGCTGGGTTAGCTACAGTCACGGCAATAGCAGAATCTGAAATATCTCCTAGCCCTGCTCCTTCGCTGCACTGCCTCTTCCCTCTTTACACCATTATTATCCACCATGCTTTTCTTCAACCTACTTCCCCTGTGGCATTACTCCAAGCAATAGTCATAGAACACTGGCCCACAGGGGATACAGAACAGAGCACACAGCTGACATCAGAAGGAGCAGCCACCACCAGTTAGAAAGAAACTACAATCCCCATGATAGTCTGAAGACAGACTCCAACTTGCTAGATAGGGGGCGCTTCCCGAGCCAGCAGCGGAGCAAGTTTATTGGCTACTCAGGCAACCTGATAGCACCCATTTAATGCTGTTTTTTAATTGATGTGTATCTGGATTACACAGGGTGCATTCACTTTTAACTGCATTTTTGTTTGATTGCATTCATTTTAATGTGAATTTACACCATTTGGTTCATTACAATTTAACTAACAAATAATAAATTATTCCCAAGAGATAAATCCAGCCCTCTGAAATTAATGCTGATTTATGGAGAGTGAATGCCATTGAGCAGCCTGATATACCAGAATTTCTATTAGTTTCTATGGTAGAAAAAAAATCTTATTTTACAATTAATATCATGCATATAATACCCTCAGGATACAGTTGCTTTTCAGAACTGGCTGGTTTATCAATCTCTAATAATATCACAAAGACAACATTGTTTTGCAAGCTTTGTGGAATGATTGTCTGGCATGTTGGATCTTGCAAATAAAAACTTTTATGAATGTGAAAACAATACAGTGGGTGAATCATGCTGAATCTGCATTTGTTAGCTACAGTGAGGGCTCTGATGCTCCCTAACCATAGTGTTTTGAAAAGGGTTCTTTAACTCTACACTTTGTCATAAGACTGCTGGCAATGCATTGTGCTTTGGTTTAACTTTAAACAAGATTCAGAGGCTTCAGCTGATGCAAAGAGCTGCCAGGATCCCTCTGGCACTATAATACCAATGCACGCCTCTACCTATCTATTACAGTTCAGAAATGTTAGTTATTTTAAGATCTGGATGGCTCAGAGCTACCTCACAGATTCTCCTCATGCTTTATAATTACAGCTATGATCTGTGGATCCACCTTGTGGCCATTTCCTAGTGTGAACGAACACGCCATGTCAAATATTAGTCACATTCTCAATACACTAGTCACTGGAAGGCATTCAGATACTGTGCTACAGTGATGACGGTGATATAAGAACCTACATAGAAAAGAATAGACAGCTTTATAGTCCAAGACCAACAGCAGGGAATTACCATTTGAAGGTCTCCTATACTATAGAACACTCCCTCACAGATGTTCCATCAGAGCTCATGTCTGGCGATCGGGAGGGCCGTCCCAAGAGTTTTTGGCACCCTAAGAGAACTATGACTTTCGCACTCACTCCCGCACATGGTATAAGAGATAACACGTGTAAAAAATTCTCTTCCATCTAATTTGGTGCCCCGTAAAGCCTGGCGCCTTATGTGACCGCCTAGTTCATCTATATGGTTGGGCCGGCCCTGGTGATCAGTAGAGCGCAGTGCAAGGCAAATCTGTATGTGCAGGCTTTTAATGAAATTCTGGGACTTTTAACTTTAAAGTCCAATTCACCACAATGTTAGTTCTAAATTGATGTGAAAAAATGGGAGTAAAACTGTGATGAATCAGGGCCTTGGACTCCTGGTTTCCACTGTTATAACCATGACAAAGTGATAACACGTTGAACAAAATCTTATTCTTGTCTTCGGGCAGGTCCTGTCTCTGTGTTAATAAAAGATGGAATATTAGGTAAGGAACAGAACTGGAGGAACACATGATTGGAGTTTGCACACTACTTACAAGCTCCGACTGTTTCCATGCACCAGGTTTTGGGGGTTAGAGATGGGGTAGGAAGGAAAGGGACCAGCAGATCTATGATTATGCAGATCCATCAGCCATTAGCATTTGCAGGGCTGGGACATGGAAGCAACTTCCCAAGGGCCACAACAGCCATTACACAGAAACTCTATTGCTGCTTTACCATCTGCCTTATCCCAGGTGCCCTTTGGAATTCTCTGCACTAACCAGTGCATGCAGGAGGATTATGCGTGTATGGTACCAACAGCTCTCACTGTTCATAGATTCCAAGGCCAGAAGGGCCCAGTGTCACCATCCAGTCTGTCCTCCTGTATAATACAGGCTGTAGGACTCACCCAAAATAATGCCTAGAGTCTATTGTTTACAAAACCAGCCACCCTTGACTGAAAAAACTGCTAGGGAGCTCTTCCACAAAGCTAGCTTATGCATCCTTACTGTACTAGTCAGTGCAAGTTGTGAGTCATCCTCTGTACCCAGTCCACAGAGGGCATGACTTTGTTACAGCTTGCAGTACAGAGTTTGAATCTGGAGTTAAAGCTGGACGTACCCAGCGATGGCCAAGAGGATGGCCGTCAAACTTACACCCATTCCCACCTCTGGCCGTCAAACTTACACCCATTCCCACCTCTGTCATTCTGCTTTTTTAAGTCACTGGACTGCTGTGGGGTTACAGAGTGCATGAAAGATACTTTGCCAAGCTGTGTTTTAAAGTGGTATTTTAAGAGAATCTACATTTGGGATTGGCATCAATATGGAGGCTGCCTGCCTCCCTTCTTCTCTGGATTGTATGCTTACCTGAAAACCAATAGAAACACTTTGCCACTGACACCCCTCCCTCCCTTCTTCTTAGGAAACCCCTCTTATTAGCCTTGTTATTAAACTGCCTGAAGGATTTGGAGGGCTGATGGGACATCTTTTGCGGGTTGTCCAGCAACCTAGCTGTAGGGATGGGCTGATCAGTGCCCCGGGGCCTGTTTACATGAGTGCACGCTGCGGCTCCGGTTCCCTTGGGGGAGGAAGGCGCACCCACCTAGCGCGTGCTGCAGCACTGCGGTGACCTACGGCGTTCCCGAGTCGTTTGGTTTCGGCGTGAACAACAAGCAGCACTGATCGCTCTGCTCTGCTCTGCTGTTAGTTTTCTCCCTCCCCGGCCCGGCCACCCGGGCTCCGTTCACACCAGCGCGCTTCCCCCACTATGGAACCGGCGCAGCACCGTGCCCGCCGCGCCCTGCTCTCCTTCGCTTGAACGCGGGGCTTCCCGCAGCGCCCCCCGGGCTGTTCCCAGGAGCCAGTCCTAGCCCGGCCGACCTGAACACCCCCTGCCGCCTCGTCGCTCCGCGGCCGCCCCGCCACCTACCTGGAAAGGAGGCCGCTGATCGCCCTTTGACCGCCGAGCCTCCGAGCGCTGGGAGTGGCCTGCAGGGCGCGGAGCAAGGGGCGTGATGGAGCAGGGGCGGATCGCACCCCAGGGCGCTGCGGACAGACTCGGAGCGATCAGACCGGGAACAGGGAGGAGGCTCGGCTCTCTGGTACAGGGCAGCCGCGCTCCCTGGCCTGCTCCATCCACCCAACCCCGGTTCCCATCGCAGCTGGGCGCAGTGTTTTCCTCCGGAATTGAAATGGGGGGTGGGTGTTTGAAAATGGGGGGGTGGGTGAGGGCCAATGAGGTGTGAAGGGGGGGCAAAGGGAGGCTGTATAGCACTAAAGCAAAAACTGAAAAGTGTTTCATGACCATGTATTAGATTAACACATAAATTGGCTACTCAAGCTTTCTATGAAGCATTTTATCTACATCCTTCTGGTTTGGTTTGGTTTGGTTTGGTTTGGTTTGGTTTACAAAAGTGATCTTACAAAAACTAGGTGCCTGGGCAACAAAATGGCAGATGCAATTCAACATTAATAAATACAAAGTAATCCAAATTTAAAAATAGAATCCCAACTATACATATAAAATGATGGGGTTTAACTTCAATGTTACTGCTCCGGAAAGGAATGTTGGAGTCCATTGTGGATAATTCTCTGAGAAATTCTGTTCAGTGTACAGTGGCCGGCCCAAATACTAACTTTATGTTAGGAACCAATAAGAAAGGAAGGGAATAAATAATAAGACAGTAAATATAACGCCACTATATAAATACATGCTACTTCCGCATCTTGAATACTGCAAGCAGATCTGGTTGCTACTTCTCAAAAAATATATATTGGAATTGAAAAGGGTATGTAGAAAGGCAACTAAAATAATTTGGGGTATGGAACAGCTTCCATCTGAGGAGAGTTTAATAAAACTGGGACTTTTCAGCTTGGAAAAGAAACAACTAAGGGGAGGTATGATGGGTTATAAAATGTTGACTGGTATTGAGAAAGAGAATAAGGAAATGCTATTTAATACTTTACATAACACAAGAATTAAGTGTCCCTTAATGGAATTAATAAGCAGTAGATTTAAAACAATCAAAAGGAAGCATTTCTTCCCATAATACACAGTCAACCTGTTTAACTCTTTGATAGAGGATGTTGTAAAGGACAAGACCAAAGCCAAGTGTTCAAAAAAGAATTAGATAAGTTTATGGAGAATATGCCCATCAATGGTATTAACTAGGATGGGCAGAATGGATGAAATACTATGCTCTGAAATGTTCCTAGTCTCTTTTTGCCAGACAGTGGGATCAGATGACAAGAGATGGTGGATAGCTCCATGACTGCCTTTCCTGTTCAGTCCCTGAAGCATCAGGCACTGGCCACTGTCAGAAGATAGGTTACTAGGCTAGATGAACATTGATCTGATCCAGTATGGCTATTCTCATGCTTTATGTAAAGAATTAATTAAAACATAAAAAATGTTTAGTACAGAAACTATCCAAGATAATGACCTCTCAAGGTAGTCACACTGTAAGATAATGACCTTGGCAAATAAAGCATTTTAAAAATCTTGGCCTACTAGCAAACATCTATATAAGTTTCCCAGTCACAATCTAGCATTCTGGAGCAAAGTCAGTAAAACACAGTTCAACAAACAAATGTTACTTTAATGTGCCTTTCCCTTATCTGCCACCGCACCCCACTCATCATGTCGTGCTCCTTGGTCAGTCCTGGAGACCCATAGTTCAGAAGTGCTTTTGCATGAGTTCACCATCCAGGGAAAAGGCGAAAAGAAGGCACCTTCTGCTGCCACCTCCACACTGTGACATAACTTTTATGATTTTAGGTCTCAATGGGGGAACGTATAATGATGCAGGCTGGTAGTCTCTCCACAGAAACACTGTGACCGTCCCATAGCAGGTCTAAGCACTAGCACAATCAACATATTACACAGATTACAGTGAGAGATTGTGCCATAAACTCTCTGTGACGGAATGCACATCTGTGCAGCCCTTGGGCGTGACCTGTATAATCTTTCTGTTCAGTTTTGCAGTGTAATTGTGTTATTTGATGACAATTACACTATACCGGGTTCCTCTGAGAATGCTCAGAACATGGGCCACGTGATTACCAGGGTGCCATGTTCCCTGCTGCAACATGTATGTATAAATGCGAAGCATGTTACAGGGTTCAGACTCAGGACTGTCTCTAGCACAATAGCTGAAGATTTACACATCAAAGGGAATGCTAATGCCCTCCCCTGCTCAGGTAGAGGTGAAGAAAATCTCACAACAGGATAGTGAGGGGAGGGGCTGTCAGCAGTTTGTTAAAACAAAGACACAGAGACTGTGAGAGGGGAGAAGCTGCAGACTCCCAGCCTGAGAAGACACCATCCTGCAACCAACCTCAAGCAAGATCGGGGCCCTGCCTAAGAACAGGCAGAGAATGGCTGCAAGACATCAGACAGCCAAACACCATGCACATAATCTTGGACTCTGAGGCTATGTACACACGATCAGATTAAAGCGCAACAAGGCAATCGCGCTACAAAACTCACGTGACCTTTATTGCGGGACAATGCGTACACACGTTGCTCCCTGCAACGCAACAAAATTACACGCATTATCGCGGTTGAGCGCAATGACTTCTGGGCACCTATCCCATCGTTCCATTTTCCC
>ML685930.1:463690-521409 GCA_007922175.1 Pelusios castaneus | reverse complement strand
CTCGGCCTCTCTGGCACGTTCCTCGTCCTCTCTGGCCCGTCTGTGAGTGGCTTCCTCGGCCTCTCTGGCACGTTCCTCGGCCTCTCTGGCCCCCTCTTCTTCTTGCCTTTTCACCTCTGCCTGCCATCTTGCGAATTCACGTTCTTTCTCTCTCTCCTGGGCTTCCAAACGGGCTAACTCCAGCTTTGCAGCTGTGTCAGACATCTTTGACTTTCCCTGTGTCTATTCCCTTCAAAGAAATGCTATGTCATACACTCCCCTGCATTTAATTTCCTCCCACTCTGTAACTTTCCTATCTTCAAAGCGTCTGACGAAGTGGGATTTTCTCCCACGAAAGCTCATGCGATTAATAAATCTGTTAGTCTTTAAAAGTGCCACAGGACTCTGTTGTCCTTCATTTGTAATGGTCACTTAAAATAACAAAAGACCCTGTATGGAGTCTATCTAAGAGCTATAAGCACTATTTGACCAGCCCAGTCCTTGTTAAAAGATAGAGCTGACTACTAATCAGATAGTGCTTGTAACTCAGGCCTTGTACACACGATCACTTTATCGCGCATTAACAATCATTACCGCGCGATACCAACAACAGCATACACACGTGCAATAAGGCTGTTGTGCGTTAACGGCCTTGTTGTAGAGCAATACAAAAACCTCCTCGACGAGGGTGGTAGCAGTTAACGTGGAACAGCTGTTGCACCTTTCCACTCGTGTGTACGCTTACCGCGCAATGATTGGCCTCCGGAACTGTCCCAGCATTCCAAAGTCATCCTCTTTGCTCTTCCCCCCACCCGCTCTGTGGCCGTAACAAAACAGTCCCTGCCCTGATCAGATTCCCGGGATTTTCAAATTTCTCATCTGTTTCACTTCCTGTTCTCTTCCTCATGGAGTGGAGTGCAGCTCCGATCATCAGTAACAATGGCGGCCTGTTGTGGAAGACGCGCACCCCTTTGGAGCACGGCAGAGGTGCTGGACCTGATCAGCATCTGGAGAGAGTCCGCTGTGCAGGTGCAGCTACACGGCAGCAGGCGAAATTATGATAGATTTGGCATAATTTCTCGGGCCATGTCACAGAGAGGTTATGATAGAGACACTGTGTAGTGCAGATCAAAGGTGAAGGAGCTAAGAATAACCTATCACCGAGCAAAGGAGGCAAACCGCCGTTCAGGATCAGCACCTGCTATATGCAGGTACTATAAGGAGATAGAAGCCATCCTCAGTGGGGACCCCACAACCACTGCAAAGAATCCCGTGGACACATCGGCTCCCCCCCCCTCATCCAGTGAATGCCAGACCCGAGCAGGATGAGGACGTGATCGATGAGGAGGAGGAGATGGAGGATGACCTGAAGGAAAGCGCAACAGCATGTAGCCAGGAGCTCTTCTGCACCCCCACTGAGATGTCCACCCAAGACATGAATTGCAGCGTGTCCTCTGAGGCAGCAGAGGGGGGTTCAGGTAAGTTTCTCTTTCGTGCAGCTACGGCTCCTGCTAAAATATCATTGCCCGGGGCGGGGGTGCTTGCTGTCTCAGTCCCCGCTGTGCACGCTCTTTACTCTGCATTCATTAGAAGTGCATCAACACAAGCAGTGATTGTCAAAAAATTATCTGTATTTAGGTCAGTAAAGGTTTCCTAGATGTACCTCCAGAGCCTACTACTCAGGTTAGATGGGAGAGCGTTTGTGTCTACGCTCCCAAAGACGGATACTCTGCCTCGCCAGCTGCAAAGCACCCCTGGGAACCATGGCAGCACACAGTGCAGCAGCATACGGTCCTGGCTTGCAACCGGTGGCATGTAGGATATGTATTCTAGCTGGCAGGGGCACTCTGAGGAGAGAGATATCAGGTTCCATCTGTGTGCCCTGTGCAGAATGTTAGCCCCCAGTAAGCTTTCTATTAGGACGTACCTTGTCCGCTTCAGCGAAGCATAGGATGTTGACTGCCCTGCACCTTCCAGTGGAAGGTTACATTGGTTATCTAGGCTCTGTGTTAACAACAGCTGTATTATTTTTTTTTTTTTTAGATTCGACCTTCACAAGGCCGGTGTCTACCCCAGCTGACCGCATGAGAAACATTCGGCGGCATGCTCAAAGAAACAGGGAGGATATGTTTCGGGACCTGATGAAAACAGCACAGGAATCCGCGAGGGAGAATCAAGCCTGGAGAGAGGAATCCCAACAGACGAGGCAGAAACACAGGGACGAACTGATAAGTGTGATGAAGGAGCAAACAGAACTGCTCAAGAGCATGATTGCTTTGCAGACCCAGGTGATTAATGTATGGGCTCCACTCCATACAGTTCAGCCGTGTCTGCCTCCCACATCCCGTAGTCCTTCACAGAATTTCTTTGAAGGCCACCCATCCCCCTGGTACACTGCAACATCCAGTCCTCCCCAGAGCTACTTTTTAGAGACCCGCAGCTACACCCACCTGTAACCCCCCCCCTTTAGGTTTTAATAAAAACAGTGACAAATAATTTGAAGAGTGGCTTTATTTGTACACATTGAAAATGGCATAAGGTGTACCTGATGCGTCTTGGAAGTTAACTAGGGGAGGGCATCATTGAAATGGTCCCTGAGTGCCTCCCTTATGCGAGCAGCTTCTCCTTGGGCCCCCCTAATACTCCTAGTGGCTGGCTGTTCATATGCTTCCTCGAGGCACTGTGCCTCCATAGCCCACCCCGGGGAAAACTTTTCTCCCCTACTTTCACAAATGTTATGAAGGACACAGCACGACGCAATCACAGCAGGGATGTTGTCCTCCGCCAAGTCCAGCCTCCCGTACAAACATCGCCAGCGCCCTTTTAAACGGCCGAAGGCACACTCCACAGTCATTCTGCTGCAGCTCAATCTGTAATTGAACCACTCCTTGCTGCAATCTAGGTTACCAGTGTACGGCTTCATGAGCCATGGCATCAGTGGGTATGCTGAGTCTCCAAGGATGACTATGGGCATCTCCACATCCCCCACAGTAATTTTTTGATCAGGGAAGAAGGTACCCCCTTGCAGCTTCCGGTACAGACCAGTGTTTCTGAAAATGCAGGCATCATGCACCTTTCCCGACCACCCATCATTGATGTCCATAAAACGCCCCTTGTGATCCACGAGTGCTTGCAGCACCCTGGAGAAGTAGCCCTTCCTGTTGATGTACTCGGTTGCGAGATGGTCTAGAGCCAAAATAGGGATGTGTGTGCCGTCTATGGCTCCCCCGCAGTTAGGGAATCCCATGGCAGCAAAGCCGTCCACAATCATTGCCCAACGTCACCGTCCTCCGTAGCAGAATGCGATTGATGGCTCGGCAGACTTGTGAGAGGGCTAATCCGACAGTGGACCTCCCGACTCCAAACTGGTTTGCAACCGACCAGTAGCAGTCAGGAGTCGCCATCTTCCATACAGCAATCGCAACACGCTTCTCCACGGTTAGGGCTAACCTCATGTTGGTGTCTTTACGTCGCAGGGCAGGGGCCAACTCTAAACACAGTTCCAGAAAGGTTGCTTTCCGCATTCGAAAGTTCTGTACCCACTGCTTTTCATCCCACAGCTGCATAACAATGCGCTCCCACCACTCGGTGCTCGTCTCTCGCGACCAGAAATGGCGTTGCACCGTGTGCAGATGATCGGTGAAGGAGCTGAGCAATGTGGTGCTGTCACTCTGCATGGCATCAATCAGCCCCTGCTCCTCAGCGTCCTCGTCTGACTCGGAGCTCATTGCGTACTGAGCAACCAGCCGAGATGTATTTAGAATGCTGAAGGCGACAGTGGAGATCAGAGCAGGATCCTTGCTGTCGCTGTTTGATTGCTCGCAAGTGGTGCGGTGCATCACTGCACTGTTGAAAATAGGCGCGAGTTGTTATTGGCAACGAGGAAGACGCAAGGGGAACACAGTGCACCACGGGAAACTGAGAGTTTACCCATGGCGCTTTGAGTTCCTTTCCTTCAACCCATGATTCCAAGTGCAGATTGAGGAAAAATTGAACTGTGGGATAGGTGCCCAGAATTCATTGCGCTACACCGCGATATTGCAAAGAATTCTGTTGCGTTACAAGGAGCGACGTGTGTACGCGCTATCCCGCAATAAAGATCACGTGTTTTTTATAGCGCGATTGCCATGTTGCCCTTTAATCTGATGGTGTGTACATAGCCTCAGGCATCGGTCCTCTCCCCACTCCCACCTCCTCCTCTCAACTCAGAATCAATCTGGCATGGCATCTGAACCCACTTACTCTTTAGTATGTTCAGTTCAGGCCTTTCCAAGTTCCAACCAATGACTAAATTGGTATAGCACTATGTTACTAGTGACTGACAACTCGGGGGGAGATGTGTTGAGAAAATTCAAAGCGGGTTTAGGAAAATCCCTGGAAAGGTGTCTGGTGGGAGGCTGCATCCCAGCCTCTACTTCCCCTTGCTCATAAAGGCCCCAAACCATGGAAAACAATGGGAGGGCGGGCAGAGCCCTAAGCACTGTGGGGCCGACACAGGCCAGGGCTTCCCAGACGGCATGATCTTAGCTATAAAGAACGGGCAAACTGGGCCAAACTGATGGTCCAGCCAGCCCTCTCGCCTGCCTCCTGGCAATGGCCAATGCCAGCCGTTTCAGAGGCAATGAACAGAACCTCACGCTCGGCTGCTGGCTGTCAGAAAGTGAGAGTCACACACTCTTCTGCCTTTGGCTGAGTAGGGAGCAGCAGTGTTTTTACAGACCTGCATGGCCAAGGGAAAGGGATTGCTGCCAGGCTGTGTTTTTGCAGAAGATGCTGGTTCCTAATGAGAGCAAGTCCCTGCCCTCCACCCCCATTCTCAACCTGCTGCTTCAGTGATTATGGCAGCCCCAAATAATTTAAAAGGGGATAGCATGTGAATAGCTCAGTCACCCACTTCTAGCACCTAGGAGAAAGTAAAGCAGGATTTATAGCCTAGAACAAAACAAGAGTAGGGTAATAGGGAAATCAGTGGCTGGACAATAAAGGCAGAGGGAATTGCACTTGAGCCACTGAGACTGTATCAGGGTAGGGTTTTCTAAGGGTCTTATAGAAAAAAGGTGCACCAGGCCTAGTGAAAGTAAGTGAATGTATGTGATCCTTTAACCCTTTGTGTGCTTTTGAAAATTCCTGCCCGAGAGAACAGAGGGCTATCAATGGGATAGTGGCGTATCATGGGTCTCTGGCACTCAGGGGTCAATACTTGCTTTTGCACCTCCTCCTCAGCTGCAGTGATGCCCTTTAGTGGGGGTCTGCAAGCCCATTTTCCCCTCTCACTCGCTGTGGTGGTGGCAGGTGCAGTGGGGAGTAGGAGTGACATGCAGGTGTCCCTGGGATTTGTCTGCATGTAGCACCATTTTGAAGATTTTTTAATGAATGTGGTGCACCGACAGAACAGTCCTCAACCCCTACCCCTTCCTATGCAGAGAAGAGTTTAGATGCCAATATCTCTAGATTTTCTCCTCTTCTGCTCTGAAATCAAAGAGTGAAGTTAACACTTTATTTTGTAATAGCTACTTTGCTTTCAGTATGAAAGTGAGCTGCTGCTGAAAGCTATGTTGTCATTATCTATGTTATCATAAAGTGATTTTAAAAAGTCAAAGAAAACATTGGGTGATCGTTAAGGTAGTTCAATTTTTCATCAACTTCAAGAAGAACATATAGTGGAAGTTTTCAGGCTTTCCATTGGCAGCAAGAGCTTGATAGTGCATCTGACAAATCTAAATGACTAAGGACACCTTACTGTCAAAATAAAAAATGGAGGCATTTTGAGGTGTCATTTTTTAAGGATGCAAAATACTCTTACAGAATTATTTTTTAAAAAACATTGTGCACTAAGTACGCTGCTGCTAGATTCTTACTCAGCTATGACATGGGCATATTTCTTAGAGTGAAATAATTTTTTCCAGTAGCATAGTGTTCCAAATGAGTTTATTATGAACACTGGACTGGAATCATTCATGTTTGTAGAAAATATTTTGCAAGTGTCTGCAGTCATTTGATTTGTCTCTTCACATCAGTCGTTCACTGTTACCATACTCAGTGGGATTGTTCTTTTCTGTTACACAAACAGCAAATTCTACTAAATACAGTAATAGGAATTGAACAAATATTTTGTAGTTGTTAATAAAAAGTGTTTTAACTGATGAAAATCAAAACCAGAACATTCCAGGTGTCCCCCAAAAAACTTGGTTGGACATCATATTAAAAAAAATGGGTTTGCTGGTGAAATTAGGATGTCTGACCATGTTAACCATGATATTAAAGTTCAAAGGAGGGTGCTTTTTCAATGCATGAACAATTTCCATTAGTATTAATTGTAATTAAAACATGATCGTGATGAGAGTTTGACCCATACAAAATAGATAACTTTTTTCAACAGATTATAACCATTCTGAGGTAGGCTAAATTTGAACAACCTTCTAATGCTTAAGGATTTTCTTCATTCAACAAGGATTCGGTGTGAAATCAGGTTGTAAACATTAATAACTACAAATGAAAAAGTTACTATTTTTATTATTGTAAATTCTCTACAAACACTATAGATTTTCTTTTTTAAAGTTATATGAATATGATCTTCACGTTTTTTATAAAATATATTTAAATCAAGTGCTACTCTTAAATTCTGAAAATATATTACTTTATATTGTTTTACCAATTAGACTTCATATTTCTGTTAAATGTATGTTTTCAGCCAATTCATCATATCCTTTCTTGCTTCTTCAATGTAAGGTTTATCTCGAGGTTTCATATCTTCTGGCTTTAACTCTGCAAATCCATGAACTTGCCCAGGATAAACTTTAATTCTGTAATCAACTTGACAGTACTGTTTCAGTTTCTCTTCCAGTAAGATGACCTGCAACACAGAGCATCCTTCCATTATTGTGTTGTTTTTTTAACTTTTGTTTAACTTGCTAGCTCTCCATTTGTCCACTGTTGGGCTTCCTGGAAGACATGATCAGTATCTTCTTTACTCTAACATGCCATATTTTATTACCCTGCTCTTTTTACAGGCTGTTAACTAATAATATTTTTTTTTAAAAATCTCTCATCTTTCAACTATGGCTCTGTGACAAATATGGCAATTTCCTCTCATATCCTTCAAAATCCTTAGTGAATTAAGTTTTAGTATCTTTGGGATCCATTGTAATAAATACAAAGATTATGTATTATTGTGGGCCAGAATTGTATGTAACCTCTCTTGGAGGGATATGTAATATAAGGCCTGGGTGATCAAAGGATTGTACTGAACAATGTGCCAGACAGATAAGAATGGGCCTTTGGGACAATATATGTGAAGTGGATTCCTTAGGAAATATACAAGGGAAGGTGAATGCAAATTCCCCACTTCTGGTTATGCAAAAATCAAGCCTTTTGAAGTTATGCTCTGATGACTAGTCCTCTGTCTGCTGATCACTTATGTGAGGCCACTATCACAGACCAAAGCTGTATAAAGAGAAGACTGAACTCTTCTTGGTTGTTCTGGCTCTGAATCTGAGACAGTTATGAACTTGTAACCATCTGGAAAACCCAGTTGTAAGTTCTGAAGGACTGATACCTACCAGATCCAGAGACTGAAGCTGAGGCAATCTCTGGTAAGCTTTTTAGAATGTGTGTAGGTTGTTTTATTGTTTTACTATGTTTTCTCTGTAATGCTTTCACCATAAGAATAAATTTGCTTGCTTAGGAAAAGCTGTGAAGTAACTTATAACTGCTGGCAATTACATTGTTCTTAGCATTCAAAGAGAAAGCAAAGTGCAGATTCCGTCCAGGTTAGGCTGTTTGGCTTACTAGGAACACCATGGAGTAGAGCATGAATGGTGCAGCCTGGAAAACTCTGGTCAAAAGTGAGAAAGATACAGGTTTCTACCTGAGAGAGGTGATGGTTGAGAAGGACCACAGAGGGAAGATACCAGTGCAACTGCAGTTGCCCTGAACTATGACAGATTATAAAATTATTTATTAAAAATGGATAGATTAGTCTAGAAGCTTTTCAAAGGGTTACTTACTGAAAAGATGAACTCATTACTTCCACTGACTTCAGTGAATCTCCAAGTGGTCAGCACCTCTTAAAGTGATGCTGCCTTTGTTCGGTGACTCAAAATGTCTAACTTTTAACACCTGACTTGGAAAAGGGTTATTATATATCCTACCTCATCATAGGGGTTTTCAGGGATTTAGTGAAAAGCTGGTATGACTTGGCTAAATAATAAAGGTTTTAAAAATGTACTTTTTTGGTTTATTGTGTTATGAAAACCAGTCCACATGCACAATATTCTGATGTTACTGTGCGTGATTCTCTCTTAATGTTCCATTATTAGGTATATCTACACTGAGCTAGGGGTGTGATTCCCAGCTTGAGGGGATATATTCACACTAGCTCAATCAAGCTAGTGAGCTAAAAACAGAGTGTAGTACGATCATCTAGTCTGACCTCCTGCAAAATGCAGGCGCAAGACCTCACCCACCCACTCCTGCAATAGGCCACCAACCTATGACTGAGTTATTTACATCCTTAAATCATGATTTAAGTACTTTAAGATACAGAGAATTCACCTCCAATGGTGGGAGGGGCTAGCTATCTGGAGTACAATGCTGTCTGAGACCCTGGGCCTCTCTTCAGAATTGGTATCTTCTCCCATTGTTCATGCAGCAACCACTGCATTCTATTTTTAGTGCACTAATTCAATTAGCACTAACATGAGTATGTCTCCACAAGCTGGGACTCACACACACACACCCCTGTTGAAAGTGTGAATGTACCCATAGCTGACATGCATGGGCAAGATGTGGAGTGGAATTTCATTTTTAATGTGTTGCTCTTTGCAGTTGCCTGTGCAGTATTATCTGTGAAGGTGAGTATGTAAGCATGCAGGGCATTAAGAAGTTCTGCCTCTTTCTGTACTATATATATTACATTAAAAACCCCAATCCTATGTTAAAAGAACATTAAGGTTACAAAGCCAACGACTCTGAAATTAGAAAATTAAGGTTCTCTCTGAAATCTCAATTCTGCCTCTTTGTACATGTGCATTATGAGACAGGCTCTACCTACATTATCACATACTATTTTTCCCACAGGACTCTTGCCTCATTCAGTAAACAGAATGAACTGTGCTCTGGAGACTAACAAGGGTTGGGTAGTGAAAGAGACCGTTGCCCCTATTTTTTGCAGAATTTGGAGATGTGTTAGTTCCTGAGCTGAACCGAAGGAAGAGAAAGGAGGGGCTCGAAATAGTATGTGTTTGTGTAATTAAAAAAGGTATCATAATTCCTGTGCACAAAGGGTCTGAATTAAGGTTGCATGAGCAATTATACATTTTCTTCACTTTGCAGCCATAACATTCCTTTCATGTTGTTTTTTCAGTTGTAAATAGGGAAGCATATGAAATGAGGCCAGAGTTCGCTGCCTCATTGGGGCACATACACTGCAGGACTGAGTTTCACTACTGTCCAGCACATTACACATGATGGAAACTTTTGGGGGCCTTTTTTGTTTTGTTTTTCCCTTTTTTTAAAAAATGAATTTCCATTAAAAATAATCCTTAAGGTCAAAAAATAAAGTATAGAGAAGAAAATGTTACGGCAATGTGGTCTTTACAACCTTAATGTTCCCTCTTGTGTGTATGCGCTACAATGTAGTCTTTATCTATGTGATCACATACTATATTTTCCAAGAGGTCCAAGCCTCATTCAGTTTTCAGGGTGGATGGTGACTGAGATAGAATTGTGTAGTCCATGAAGCTGAGGAAGAGCTCTGTGTCCTTCACCTTAGAGCTGGACAATATGTAGTGAACGAGGAATTTGTTCCGGCAGTGTAGTGGCAGTGTCACATCTGAGGCATGTGTCCACATGTATAAATAATGGAAATAAAAATAAATAGAGATCAGCTTCTTCCTTTATGAGCACCTTCCATACTACTCCACGAATAAGGCAAAGATTCAGTAGAATGATAATAGTGTAATGAATATGTAACTGAACACTACAGGTGAATCCTGACCTCACTGAAGTCGATACCAGCAGTTGAATGGATTTCATCCTGAATCCTAATACATATAAGCAAGGCTGCAGAGTTGTTTGTACGACCTTAATTTGAGCATTTACTGTTGTGTCGGTGTTTCATTTTACAACCTCAAGATTCTTGTAATGCAGTTTTTGTATGCAATTTAGATTTTCCCGATACATCTATCTCTTGCTGTAGGCACATTACATGGATTATTAAAGAACATTCTTATGAAATGATGTCTAGATCTCCCTCTACCTGCCCGAGCCTTCCCTCCCCTATACGGGGTTAGCTGGAGACACTAGGTGTGGCTGCCTACTTGAGCCATGTGCTGCTCCCTCCCCACAAATTCCTCTGCACCTCACTAGCAGAGGGCACACCTCATTTTTTTTTTTTTTGGCAAAACAGGGTACTTGTTCCATTTTCTCTTCCCAACTATCAGTTGAAATCTGTTTTGAGGGAAACACTTACTTGGTCATAAGAAATGGTGTGATCTTTTTCCCCAAAAATGAAAAACGTCGGGTTCAGCAAATTGTATCTGTCATCAGAATCTCTGATTATTCCTACAACACATTTTGAGAGAGTGTTTAAATCATGTGACACATATTTCAAGGGGAGCTGCAAATGTAAATACAAAACATCTATTTACTTCAGCAATATTTATTTTCATTATAAAAATGTTCTGTCACAAATGCTACATGTACACATAGACCTACTCTAAATTCACACAGATTAAAATATAGCATTAAAAAAACATTCAGAGACTATCAAGAGGCTCAGGCTTCCTCAAGCCAACAGAGCAGGTGAAAGATTGCATATTCAAATAAATGGGCCTTAAAAGACATCCTGCATCTTAACAAAGTTGGGTTCTTGGGATCAATGGGGGAAGCAAACTTTAGAGTCACCAGCCTCCTGCTCATCCAAAACTTGGGATAGAGCATAAGGAGAAAGATGGTTTGTAAGACAGACAGGATTCAAGTTAGATAGGACTTTAAAAATCTGCAACGTTTTGCAATGGCAAGTTGGTGTCTGGAGAAAATTCGACTTATGAAGTGCCAATGTGTGAGAATCACCACCAAGCAGATAACACAAGTTGCATACTGCAGCCACTGAAATGTGAGTGGTCCTCACACTGATGTTCAGCCCATTACACCAATCAAAACTGGCAATGGCTAAGGCATAGATAAATATGGCATGGTCCATATCTGCAAGGAAACTCTGTACCTTTCTTGCCAAGATAAGATGAAGGAAAAGCGCTCTGGGTTGTTGTCGTATTGGGTAGCCAACATGACTCCTATAATGTGAAACTCCTTACAGCCAGAGGAACAGAACAGGCAACAGAAATCCCCTCTGCCATCATCTGTGTCCAGCGTCCAGTCTAACTTTCTGAAATGTCCATACAAACAAGGCTCAGCTGGGTGTTCAGCACATGAACAACTGACAGCTTACCTTTTCTCCATTCTCCTTCTTTCAGACCCCTGACATCCCAAGTTGTTTGCTTGTGCTCTGGGATATCCCAGTATGCACTGTGACATGGCAACACAGAGAACGCTGCTGGAGGCTAAAACCAGTCACATGGAAATCAAGAAAGGCTTGTTTCTTTGTATATTTCACAGATGAGCACACATTCTATTCTGATATAAAACAAAAGATTTGGGGGGGGGGAAAGAACCTCATTTTTCAAGCAGTGATGGAGATGGTTAGGACATTTCAGGAAAAAAAATGAACACTTCCTATTTTGTGAACATCTAAAATACTCCTCCTTTGGTTAGTAGAAGTATATAGCATATATTGCTGAAATAAATAGTCGGATTTAAATCTGCAGCTCACCTTTAAATTGAATACTTATAAAAATGTATATAGGGCACATCAAAACTATATACTCCTCATAATCAAGTGAGCCTGCTCAAGTTTGCAGACTTTCTTCACTACCATAGAGTGAAACTCCAGTCTTTAATTCATGATTTTTCAGCATCAAGTGATGTACAGCCATTCCACCCCAGGAAAACCCAATAACACCGATCTTCTTTGTATGGCATTGCTCCTTTAGATACTTCAAGACAACATCAGCTTCCCTAAAACATATAAACAAAAATGAACTAAGAAATCTATAGCAGAACCACTACCTGAAAATTTAAAAAGAAAATACAAAAGTACATAAAATTGTCCCCATCTTCTCCTGTCATTTAAAATTATTCCAATCCCAGATTAGATACTGCTATTCTTAAATATGGGTTAACAACTGTGAAAACGATTCCTGTACTGGACAACAATTAAGCATGTGCTTAAAATTAAACATTTCCATCAGTGCAACTTAAGTACAATGCATTAATTCTATGCTGAAGTAGTTATCTGAATTGGGGGCAATAGCGCCATTTCCAGGAGAAATGACTATTTTGTTGAATTACTTAATCCAAAAGGGAACACATAAGAAAAAGACATGCAAGAACAAACAGAATAATGCTTTATATCAGTGTTTCCCAAACTGTGTTCCCCAGAAAACTGATGTTCCGCACAATGTGAATAGGTGTTCCATGAAAAATTTTCTGTGCTACTGATGTTTTTCCTTCTAAAATATGAAATATGAAATTGTGTGTGTATCAAAAATCTTAAAGTATTTGAATAGTATTTAGATTGTAGGTATATTAATATTTATAATGCACTCAGAATAGTATAGATGTTATTACGTGACTCGTACTGAAACATGACTCTTTTAAATTAACTTTTGAGCAATACGTATGGCAATACATGCAGCCATTTTCCAGTATGAACACTACCGCCAGACCAGCATGTATGTGTTCCATCAATATATTCCAAGCCCAAAAGTGTCCCATGGCCAAATTAGTTTGGGTAATGCTATTTTATGTGATAAACTGTGTGAGTGAAAGAGTCTAACTTGATGCTGTAAAAATAAAACACTTACCTGGGTAAATAAATTACATGACTACATTAAGAAACATCTCATACTTTGTGATGTAGCATAAAATAATTCTAGCCAAGACCACTTGAGAGAATGCTAAACAGTTATCCAGCTAAACAAGTATCTAACTAATCATTTATCCATAATTAATCTGACAATAACTACTACACAAAAAGGCAGGTGTACTGCATGAAGGCTGAAGTAACAAATTTGGAAAATGTTTTTAATGTATACTGTGGTCAATTCTATGTTTTAATTGCAGAAGTCTCAACAAGTTTGAAAACATTTCCATTTTATTATTTTTCAGAAGTCTGTTTTATTTTTTAAATTTTAAATATAATTGTATACATTAAGCTAGATTTTCAAAACTCTGTGCCTACACTGGTAGATAAGCACTTACATATCTGCTTTGGGAAAGAATTTTGAAAGGTAACACCCTATCTGTTCTGAAAATTCAGTAATGTTATATAAAGAGATCGATAGGTGTAACTGAAAACTGTGCTGACATGGGTAGGGGTAGGCCAGGTGCCCTGAGATATTCCTAAGGGGTTATGGGAGTGCTTAGTGGTCCATCAGTCAATGTTAGAGTAGATAGATGTCATTCTGGCTTTATGGTATATTTCTTGACGTTTCAGGCTCTCCTGATGAACATTGAAGAACTAATAGTGCCCTCCTGAATTCGACAGATGGTTTGTTGCAAATGTCAGTAGGGAATACAAATAATCATCTCTACATTTTAGTTGCTGTTTAAAAGTGATACATTTAATCAGAAGTACTTAGATGTCTTCCTCAGAGTACTCAGAGAAGAGCTGCAGAAAGAACCCAAAGTTCTCCTCAGGGATCAAGCACTGGCATGAAATGGCAAGATAATAATTCACTAATATAATGTACACACAGTATAAAACTACTGTATTGGAAGATATGTCAAGGAAGCATGGATACATGAGATATACGGTAGACAGGCCTACCATTGACAAACTATATAGTCCCTGCAGGCAGAATCAGAAGCATTCAGCTGATCATTTCCTCCACAGGCATCAATATTTCCCTGCCACATGAAACAATCTCTTGAATAGATTTTAGGGTAATCCTGCACATTTGGTTTGGAAGTTGCTCCAGAGAATAAATCCTATTGTCACCAACTGGACAAGGCGAGTGTCATGTGAGATGAGCAGACAGCTGTTTACAGAAAATGGGAGCATTCTACTGAAGAACTGATTCATAAAACATTTGCTTTCTTTCCACCAGGAGTTTGGACAAAGATCAAAGTCAGCCTCAGTGCCTATGGATACAAGTGATAGGTGAGGTGAAAGCTGTGGGACACCACAGGCGCAGAGCGGGCGACGTTAAGAAGTGGATGTTGCTCAGCAGAGAAGTTATGAAGACACCAGATGTGTGTGCAAAGCCAGAGAAAGGAACTCTGGTTGGAAAGGGGGAAGTCAAATTCTCTCCCAGGAAGAGACAATGGTGCTACAATCCATTCAGCAGGTGGGGATTACCCCTTCCTCATGAACCAGCTATCTCCAGGTTAGTATGTTGGCCAGGATATAGCATGTTTATATTGCTCACAACTCATCTTCGGCATAATCTTTTCCTACTGCTACTCCTGGGGCTCACTGCAGCCAAGAGTGGAATGACAAGATTTGCAGCTTCACATGTGAAAGGCAGAGCATTCCCAGGTGTGAATCCAATAGTCCATCCCACTGTCAAGCACAAGCCATAGCACTAACAGGATTAACAGAGCACAGCAGACACTTTGCTAACAGTGTCATTCAAGCAGGTGGTTGGGGTCAGGAAGGAATTTTCCCCCAAGGCAGATTGGCTTGGGCGGTGCGGGGGTTTTGCCTTCCTCTGTAGCATGGGGAATGAATCACTTGCAGGTCGGTTCTCTGTATTTTAAAGTCTTTAAATCATGATTTGAGGACTTTAATAACTCAGTCATAGGTTAGAAGTTCATTACAGGAGTGAGTGGGTGAGGTTTTGTGGCCTGCATTGTGTGGGAGGTCAGACTAAATGATCATATTGATCCCTTCTGACCTTAGAGTCTATGGCTATGTCTATACTTACTAAAGATAGTTCGAATTAGTTAATTCGAACTAACTAATTTTAGTTAGTTCGAATTAACTTAATTCGAACTAGCAAAATTTAGTTCGAACTAAACAAGTGCCATGCTTAGTTCGAATTAGCGAATTGCATTGAGTTCAATGGGCCAGTTAGTTTGAACTAAGCAATTAGTTCGAACTAACATGGCCACATTGGTTAATTCAAACTAACTAGTTCAAATTAACCCTTAGTTCGAATAGCATATTCAAATTTATTAGTTCGAATTAAGGAAGCCCTTAATTCAAACTAATGAAAGCCTACTGTAGCCATGGCTTAAGTTAGTTTGAATTAAGCTTCCTTAATTCGAACTAACTTGGCAGTGTAGACATAGCCTATGAGTCTGTAAGTCTGTCAGTAACAAAGATTAGCCTTCCCTCACCACTTTCCTTGTGTAGAATACGTAGACCAGAGCAACACTCCTACAAGAACCCCCTGGTGTGACTCAGGACCTCTCCAGAAGCAAAGTCCAGCTACCGTTGAAGAGGACATGGCTATTGCAAAGAAAGAGACCAGAGGCGAAAGAAGGATAATAGATGTAAATATGAGCCTTGTCTCCAAGCTGATAACCCTTTACTTCAGCCACAGTGGCCATGGACCTGAGCATAAGGAGGAAACATTCTGGTACACTATCAAGTAATTCCAAAGCCAGCCCCACAGCATCTATCAAACACAGAACTGCATGTCTCCATTTGGCACCAAGCCCTGCAGCGCATAAACCTTCTGGAAGCACAGCCAGGCAGGACTCAGCATCTCCTTACCCCAGAGCCAGTGCCTTATGCAGAAGAGGTGATGGTATCTTCCAGGCACAAGTTTCTGCAGGGTGTTTTAGAAATGAGATTGGAGCACAGTGTTTGGGTCAACCAGCAGCTGGTGTACAGCAGGAAAGTGATGAGCTGGTTCCCTGGGAGTGCAGAACATCTGAATGCAGAGCTCATGGGTACTATGGCTAACTCCCAGCCTGAGTCTGCAAGAGCACAGACCACTTTGGTGGAGTCATTCAGGGTGCATCTACACTGGCAACTTAGGTCAACTTAAGGATGCTTAAGTCGACTTACACAAAGCAGCGTTCACACTGCACTTTTATTAAGTTGACTTAAGCGCTTCCTTAAGTCGGCTTAATAACACCTCCTCTGAAGGTCAATTTAAGCCTTAAATCAACTTCTTAAGTTGACTTCAAGCCAATGTGGATGCCTATGTCTACTGTTAAGTCAAATTAACAAAGTCGACTCAAGTCGACTCAAAGTGTAGCCACTCTCTTAAGTGACTTAACAAGGTCGACTTTAAGTTGACTTAAAGTCGACCTTGTTAATTTGACTAAACAGAGTCAACTTAACTTTACAAGTGTAGACATAGCCTCAATATCTGGTGAGTCTGACACTACAAAGCCTTACCTGCTTGTCCCCACTACAGAACTGCAGCCCCATCCCACTATAATGAATCTGAGGAGCAGGAAACTACCATTCCCATCAACCCCCTACCCAGCACATGCTCGCCTCCTGGCTCAGTCAGTAGGAGGAAGGAGCAGAAATGTATGGAAAGTCCCTGATGCAAGAAGAGACTTGGCCCTTTTGCGGAAGCAGTGGTGGCATGGCACCAAGAGCAGCAGGAAAGCTGGATGCAGGAAGAAAGCCCCAGGTGAATTGTGTACAGAAAAGGCTGCAGCAGAAACTGTGGAACTGGGTATGACTGCCATAGATAGCTAATGGGAGCAAATCTCTGCAAGACTTGTGGGGAAGAGACTGGGAAGGGAGCCAGTGCAGGGGGGAGGAGGGCAAGTGAGACACAGCTCTAACTGATCCTGACCTGGAAATGTGCAAGCCCCTATTTGCTTTGAAAGAGACTGGACTGGAGAGGGCACCCCTGGCAATAGCACTGGATTGGACTGCCCCCACAGGCCCAAACAAAAACTGCTTTTGTGTCACTCTAGCTGTAACTGTTTTTTAACCCTAGGGGGACAACTCATTTACAAGCCTTCCCTTTCTTGCCAGCTGTAGTCAAATGCTCCTTCCTTTTAGCCAGACATCTGAACGGTTATTGGGACCCACCAGGGCCAACGCTTACGAAGTCTAGTAGCTAAAACACTTAATTTGCTTGCCTCTGAGTCATGATACAGCCAGCGTGCTACTAATACGTCAAAAGCTTTTTGTGTCCTGGCCCTGGATGGATCTAATAATTATGTGACCATCTCCACAAAGTGGAAGTGCCCAGTTCTCACATCCTGTTTTCAAGAGACACGTCTGGTGTGCAGGTGACCAATAAGGCATTGGTCAGACAGATGGTAAGTTAAAAAATAAGCACCTTTACATAGCACTTTTCAACATAAACTGAAATCCATGCAATTCCCTCAATCCTAGTTTTTCCTCCCTTTCTGTCAGCCCTTTCCACACCCTTACACTTTGGCAAGATAAAAAGCACCTTGTGATCACACCTTGTGAAGTAACCCTCTTTTCCCCTCAGTGGACATCTTTTGCCGTTCCCCTGTCCCTAGGCAGAGGAACGGTGCTGGCCTGGCCCAAAGGAAGTACATGGTACAGTACCACTCCTCTCTTAGTATGCCCAGAGATGGCCTAATTAACTCCTGTTAGGCTCCCTCCCACACAGGCTACATCTACTCCGTAATCTAGAGGAGTTATTGCAACATCTTAGCTAACTAAATCAAAGCAAGCTTGAATAACAAGATCAGTGAAGTTAGCATAAATGGGGGCTGCTTGAATACATACCCAAGGTCCTGGGCGAGCAGGGCTGGCCTGTGCAGCCACCCATGTTGCAGCAGCTTCACTGTTGTTATTACTCGAGCTAGCTTTGATTTATCTACATCAGAGCTAGCCCATGCAGCTGCCCAAAGACACATACATTCTCTTTAATTTAACATTTACTTTAACATATCCTTATGTTTAGGTACCCATGAAGCTTTGAAAGTTCCAGCATAAATATATATCTATCTTACCTGTCCACTTTTACAGGATCTCGATCCTTTAACCAGCCACGAAAGTCAGCCCAGTGATCAGAAGATGTCCAAGGTTTTTTCCCCAGAAAAAAGTCTGGGCAGATGGCTCTGAATGAAAAATAAAAATTGAGTAAACTTTTAGGACCATGTAATAGCAATGGGGAAGATTAATATACACCTAAAATTCATTCATCCTTTTTTGCCCCATAATGGTCACCCAGCAGTTATGGTTCGTACCACCTCTAATCATCGTGCTATTCCAGTAGTTAGAAAATTACTTAGGAAGATGGAGTACCTTTCCCAAGCCTGAAGAAAAGCTCCATGTAGCTCTTTCATCAACAGAAGTTGGTGTAGTAAAAAAATATTATCTTGCCCACCCTGTCTCTCTTAAAAATCTATGTTTCTGTAAACAAAAGCAAACTGATGCTATTTCACTATCTCTTTAAAAATTAAATCTACAGGCAAATGCATTTAAAAGAAATCTCTATACACACACACACAAACTTATTTTACATCTTTCACATTTACATCTAGTGAAAGCTAAAAGAAATACTATCATGTTGTCTAGGCTCAAAGGCTTTGTCTACACTTAAAGGGTGTGTCTACACTTACAAGTTAGGTCGACTTAGGACCCGCACAGGTCCGGGCAAGAAGGGAGTGCAGGCTGGGGCTCCCATCAGGGTCCCAGCAAGAAGGGAGCCCCAGCATGCACTCCCTTCTTGCCGGGACCTGCGTGGGTCTGGGCAAGAAGGGAGCTGCCGGGGCTCCCCCTTGGAGGTTCCCCTGTCCATAGAGTGCCGGAGAAGACAGCCTCTGGTGCTCCATGGACAGGGGATCCCCAGCGGTTCCCCTGTCCGGGGATCGCCGGGGAAGACAGCCGCCGGCAGCTCCCAGGACAGGAGAGCCTTGAGGAAGAGAGCCGCCAGCTGGGGCTCCCTTGTCCCCAAGCCACAGCTCCCTTCCCCCAGCCCTAGGTCGACTTAAGGAATTAAGTCGATCTAGGGTGTCCACACCGGTGTTAGGTCAATTTAATAAGGTTGACTTAGACCTTATGTTGGCCTAACAGGTGGTAGTTATTAAGTCGACTTAAGGACGCTCTTAAATCGACTTAATAAAAGTCCGGTGTGGACATGGAGTAATTTAGGTTGACTTAAGTATTCTTAAGTCGACCTAAATTGCTAGTATAGACATAGCCAAAGAGATTTTGTTACAGAGAAGTTCCAAAGGGATAGCCATTTTTGATGAATGGCATTTCCAAGCATCTGACAAAGTGGGATCTCTCCCAGAAAAGCTCATGTGATAAATAAATTTGTTAGTGTTTAAAAGTGCCATAAGACTCCTTGTTTGTTTAAAGAGAGTTTGCACAGTTCTAACATGAATATACATTTCTTGTTATTATTTCTAATTACATTTCAGTTAAAATAGTTTCATTTTCTTAAATCACCCACACAGCTGGGCACTCAAACTCAGCAGCCTATTGTTGGTGCTTTTGTTAGTCCACTGCATCTTGACATGTTTCAGAACTCTTTTTGTACCACCATTACGTTCCAAGAATTATTGCATCCTGAATAGAAAACCTACTCTATTCTAGGCTTTTATCAGGGAGGTACCACTTTTCTGTGTCCTTTACTCTAAGACAAGTAATTCAGACTTAAATAACAAGATTTATCTTTGTATATGGAAAATACAATTTGGAAATTTGAATCTGATGAACCTGAGAGGGTCTCTTTGGAAAAAAAAAGTAAGACAATAATGCATACACATATCCCTTAGCTGCAACTAGATCAGTTATGTATCTAATATCTGGGAACTTCCATCCGTATATGTCATGAATCACAATCACAGCTTTGTCTGTGATGGAAGATGGTTTGCAAACGTATGCCTTGATGTGCTCCACTTGCTCTTCATGTCCAACACCCACGTATTCAGTTCTTTTTCCAATATCATATAGGAAGGGTTCAGCCTCTGAAGCCATTTGAAAACCTAAAGTTGAAATGAAAACAGATATTAAACTATTAGCATAAAACAAATTAAATGCAAATTGGGCTTGCAGAAAATACTATTCGACCTTATGAAGTTGATTTAACAAAAGTTGACATAACTTTTCTAGTGTAGACATAGCCCCTTTTAATAGGGGGACTTAATAAAGTTGACTTAGGCACTAATCTCCATCCACTCTGTCTTAAGTTGACATAATAAGGTCGACTTAAGTGTTAAGTTGACCTAAAACGAGGTGTTATTAAGTCGACTTAACTTTTCCTTAAGTTGATTTAAGGAAATGCTTAAGTCAACTTAAGAAAAGCCCAGTGTGGATGTGGAGTAGTTTAGGTTGACTTAAGTCTCCTTAAGTTGACCTAACTTGTAAGTGTAGACACACCCCTAGCGAGTAGGGAAGACTGGGATTTGGATGGGAAGCCCAGAGAGGGAAAGCAGGACTGGCTGGGAAAAGAGACAGTTTTTAGTTACATGATCACATGCTATTTTTAACACAGGACCCTTGCCTCATTCAGGACACAGGATGAATGGTGATTTCTGAACAGCTGTTCATTGTTTTGTTTTCACCTTTCTGTTCAATGCATGACCCCAGCACTTATTTACTGCACACTATTCAAAACAAACCCTGCTCTGAATACAGAATTATTAATTTTCTCATGAGTTTTCTGTGTTGCTCATGACTATATAATCTGAATGCTTCACAAACATTTATTTTTTCAACACCTCTGTGAGGTAAGGTGGTCTTCTTAGCCCAATTTGTAGATGGGAAACTGAGACTTAGATAGATTAAGGCAAAAGGTGCCTCCACCAGTTCTTCAGGGCAGTAATCATCTGCCTTAACCACAAGAGCCTTCTTTCTCTTCCTGAAATTCCCTGTCTCATTCATTACACATCTTCCAATTTCTGCCACAAATGAAGCAGGGATCCTACTAACAATGGCCACCTTTCCTACACCACCATGATTCATCACCAGAACAGGTCCATCCTAAATCCTGAATTAGGCAGGGGTCCCATGGAAAATAACCCAGTATGTGATCATATAGTTAAAGAAAATCATAATCTATCACATAATATGCACATGCACAAACCCCTAGACCAATGACAGATGTACTCTTACAATTTGTGGGGTGATCTTCCCATATTTGGGTGAGCTAGGTGGATCTAACTTGCTCTATGTTGAGAAGAGTATAGAAACCCAAACCCTGTTACTAGAGGCAGCTTTTAGCCTTTAGCTTTCTTGACCCTCTTGAGAAGAACAGAGACCAACTTTATTTTATTTCCTTTATTAGCTAGTTATTTCAAGTTACTTTCATACATCTAGGTATATCAGCTAAAGTTACTAAACTCCTTCCTGAGCACTCTTCCTGTCAAGTCGAGGCCTCGGATATCCTTCTCAACCAAGGTGGGAAACCAGGGTGTGAGTATCAATCATAGATTATAATACCAAACTTAACTCAGCAATCTATAAACCGCATTCGATTTCCTGTATGTATCAAAATAGAAGTCAATTTTAATTTGGTTATGTATTTACTTGACTAACCTTTTTCTCAATTCTGTGCTTATCATTTGTGCTTTTAGCAATAAAAATAATTTTATAAAATTAAATTCAAGTATCTGTTTGACTCTTCCTACTAGACGTCCCTGGGAGTTCTCATTGTAAGTAGAGTCTGTGGTCAGATTCGAGCAAGAACACAAATCCCCTAATTAAACCTATTAAGATAACTGGCAATCTCAATCCAAATTCCAAAGCTAAAGGATCTTACTACAATTTCTAATCTTAATTGTTCTTCTCCATTGTTCAATGTCTCTTGAAAGTCAACTACAACACCATATATGTTATAATGTAAGGGACCAGATGGATGTTTGGGGTTTAGAGCTCCATCATTTTGACATCTCATATGGGTAGAGTGAAGCCTGGAAGAGCACCATTCCTTTTTCTTCCTCAAGTTCTCTCCAAACCCTATTTGGCTGAGCACTGTGAAGCATTCGCATGATGGATGTTATGTAAAACTCATTATTTTTAATTGGGCTTTTAAAAAATATCTTATTTTAATGCGTAAGAAGCATAAGAAGTTGTATGGATCATTGTTCATGGCCTGTCTTGGCCATTTAGGTCGACTTAAGGAGGGTTAAGTTGACTTAAATTAAGCCGTGTCCACACTAGGCTTTCATTAAGTCGACTTAAGAAATTCCTTAAATCAACTTAATGAAAGCTTAAGTTGACTTAATAACTACCACTCATTAGGTCGACTTAAGCCTCCTTAGGTCGACCTAGCCTTTCCTTAGGTCAATCTAAGTCCAGCGTGGATGCATAAGTCCACTTTGTTAAGTTGACCTAAGGGCAGTTAGATCGGCTTAACAAAGTGGACTAAGTCGACTTAAGGTGTTTTCACTTTGTTAAGTCGACTTAATAAAGTCGATTTTTAAGTCGACTTAACTTTTCTAGTGTAGTCATAGCCAAAGAGAGCAAAATTCCTCTAATCTCTAAGGCTATGTCTACACTAGAAAAAGTTAGGTAGACTTAAAGTCAACCTTATTAAGTCGATTTAAAGTGGATTAAGTCCACTTAACTTTAAATTGACTTAGTCCACTTTGTTAAGTCGACCAAACCACCCTTAAGTCGACTTAATAAAGTTGACTTAAGGGTTACTCCATGTCCACACCATCCTTAAGTTGACCTAATGGGTGGTTCTTATTAAGTCAACTTAACTTTCATTAAGTTGATTTATGGAATTTCTTAAGTCGACTTAATGAAAGTCTGGTGTAGACAGGGAGTAATTTAGCTTGACCTAAGCCTCCTTAAGTCAACCTAATTTGCTAGGGTAGACATACCCTAAGAGATGCCTGGTAAGGAGTCAACTACACCTACCTGTGTGGAGGATTTTATGGCATCCCATTTAGGCAGAGGTTGCCTGTTCATAAAATATACATTTCCACACTGCCTTTGTTCCACGCAACATGGAGCTAGGTTAGATAGTCAAAACAATGCTAGAATCTAGAACATTTCCTATGCCAGCTCCTTCAACTCACACCTGCACTCTTCTCCCCTTTCTTCTTTACACCATTAATACTCACCATGCCTTCCTTCAGCCTACTTTCCCTACAGCACTATCCCAAGCAAGTAGTCCCCTGCCCCCCTAGGCTGACATCTCATCATAGAACACTGGCCCACAGGGGTACAGGCCAGAGCACACAACTAACATCAGCGGGAGCAGCTGCCACTAATTAAGAAGAAACTATAATCCCACAACAGTCTGAAAACAGACTCCAGGTTGCTAGATAAGGGACACTTCTTCATAGGTTCTTCTTCCTATTACAAGGGCTGCTGCTGCTACTCCTTAGTGCTCTTTGGTTCCACTGGTCACTTTATAGTTTGGACCATTAGCACAGAATGCAGCTATACTTTTATTTAATGTAAGGCAAAGGGGGAAAATCCTCATGCTGCAGGCTGGATTAGACCTGTTGAACATGTTTGCAGCCCACAGAGCATGATCAAATTCTGTGGAACCTGAACTTTCATTAGAGGTAAAATAAATTTCCAGTCACAGTGGTTGTGACAAAATCCTTGCCATGTGACCAGTACAGTAATGCATGCCTAAAACAATGCCAGCCCGAAACAATGACTCAGAGAGGAGCCTCCCCTCCCTTCCCTCCTTAGTCTCATTAAAGTGTTGCCGCTGAAGCCCAGGGATGACTCTTTAAGTGACAGCATTGACTGTTTCCCTGCTAATCATTTTAGTGGCTAGATTTTGGAGGGGAAAGGGAATTCATAGATTTTAAAGTCAGGACCAGACTTTCATGATCATCTAGTTTGACCTCTTGCAAAGGGCCATAGAATACCACCAGTAATTCCTGCAGAAGACTGCTGGCAACTTGTGGTTGAACTGAAATCTCTCTCTTAGAAAGACGTGCAATCTTCATTGAATGACTTCACGTGATGTGGAATCACTGCATCCCTGGATGAATTGTTCTAATGTTTAATTTGGAGTGAAACTCCTGGTCAGGGGAGAAAGGAAAATTACTGTTGTGAAAGAACTGAAGAGGGAACAACTGAGGATATCAACAGAGAGGGCAAGTCAGGGAAAGAAGAGGAAAAAATGGGCAGAAAAAACTGTATTCCTAAAGCTGGATATAATTTCCCACTGGTGATGTTCGCTGTGACAGTAAAACGTTGTGATAACCTGGCCTACAAATTCACCTTAATTATGAGCTCACCTGTGAAAAGTGAGTGAGAATTCATCAAGTGTGACAATTACCTACTACAATAATAAATGCTGATGGGAAAAGGTGAAAAAGGGAGACAGAAAGACTGAATTAGTATAAGCCAACAGGCCTACTTATATAATTCTCTATCTTGGAGAGTGGAGAAGCAGAGACTCTAGAAAAGATGTGGAGGTTGTAGTGGATAACCAGCTGAACGTGAGGTCCAGGGTAAAATGCTGTGGCCAAAAAAAAAGCTAATGTGATCCTGAGAAACAAACAGGGGAATCTCAAGTAGGTGTAGAGAAGATATTTCCATCTTTGGTTGGCACTGGTCTCACTACTGCTGGAATACTGTGTCCATTTCTGGTGTCCACAATTCAGGAAAGATATTGGTAAATTGGAGAGGGTTCAGAGAAGAGCCATGAGAATGACTAAAGGATGAGAATTAGATTAGAAGACTTGCATTACAGTGATAGACTCAAGGAGCTCAATCTCTTTATCTTTAACAAAGAGAAGGGTAAAAGGTGTCTTGGTTAGATACTATAAGCATCTATATGGAAAACAATATTTAATAATGGGCTCATCAGTTTAACAGACAAATGTATAACACAATCGAATGGCTGGAAAATGAAGCAAAATTAGTTCAGATAGAAAAAAGGTGTACATTTTTAATGGTGAGAGTAATTGACCATTGATCATTAGAGCTATGATCTAGGGATTATTCTGGGGAAGTTCTATGGCCTGTGTTATACAGAAGATCAGACTATATGATGGCTGTGGTCCAGTCTGGCCGGGTAATCTATAAATCTGTAATTCAAGAACTGTGTTAAGATAGACAAGAAAAGTGTGGAAATGGAAATCAGTGAACCAAAATCAGAAATTTGGCCTACCTGGTGAACATGAAGGGATAGGCTATTCCACCCATCATTCCCTTTTGAGAGTCCTGAAAAAAAACGCTTTTGGGGGGATGGAGCTGGCTACCAAAAAGACTGGCTGACTGAAGCTATGTCTACTCTGCAATCTCAGGGTGTCATTCCCCTGCCCGTGTACACAACCTCATCCAGCTAGTGCAAGTATAAGTAGCTGCATGGCCATGTTAGGAGCAGGTGGAGGCATGGCCAAGCCATGTTGGGTACAAGCCCACCCCTGAAAACAGCATGGCTCCATACTTGGGATGGCTCAGCTGTGCCTTCACTACTGTTACACCCATGCTACTATGGCTGCACTGCTATTTATACGGACACCAATCTACCATAACTGTGTGCATGAACAGGGGACCATAACCTTCTAGTGTAGACATGGCCTAAGAAATGGGATTGGATTACAACAGCAACAACAGCTCGTTTCAACTTACTTCTCTTTTCCCTAAAATGGACAATTACAAACTATCTATGAGACTGTGAGAAAAGGGTTTTTTCCTTCTTCAGATTCTCTACAGCTAAAGGGAACAAAGGATATTGATCAAATGAAAGCCTGATTGAATACTTTACGTTTTGAACGGTTTAAGTGTTTTTTCTTCTTTTCTGTATCTTTAATAAAAGGCTAAAAAAAAATGTAATGGTGTCCTTGCCATGGTATTAAACAGGCTGAGGTTTCTGTATACCAAATCCCAGAACCTCTTACAACACTGTTTAATGTTGGACAATGAAAAAACCAAGTTTGCCTCTCTGACTCATATATTTCATCTAAATTAATGCAACTACCAAATAAAGCTATCCTTCATCTGTGTGCAAACCCAGCCACTGACATCAATGGGAAATCTGTTGTAGGTTCAGGAGAATAAAAAACCTAAATTTACACCTCAGCGTAGACAGCGTAATTCAAAATGAAACAGCCCTCTCCCCAGAATGAGCTGAAGACCCTTGCAAGGTGCTCTGAATCACCCCTACTATTGCTCTGAATCAGCTGTTCAACAATCACTGTGTACAGCAACTGAAGTAAAAAAATCTTATTTTGGTCTTTTCAAGAAGACACTTCCAACCTCTCAATGGCTTCCCTCTACCCAATTAGACCTATCCTGCAGTTAGAACAGCTGCTGTATTTCTTCGCTTTCAGCACATTCTGTGTAGAACAATTTGCTGTGCATGTACCTGCAATTCGATCCCTGGTCGAGCCCAATGAGTAAGTAGATCACTCTCTTCCTCTCACTGGAAAGCTGCTCGATGCCTCCAAATATAAAAAAGAGAAAAACCAGCTCTGCTGCCAATATGGTGTTGCTGCGGCTGCTGGCCCAGTTTCTAGCACACTGCAGCACTCCCATGAAATTTTGAGTTAGTAGGTGAAGAAGGAAGCAGCTGAGAACCCAGCACCTTAATAACCCAGACAGGAAGAGGGCGGAGACACAGCTTCTCATGGAGCAAGGTGTGGCTGTCTGGATTCCTATTCATTAATCCCTTACGTTGCCTTTCATTTGTTTTAGACAGGTTGGAATCTGCTAAATTGCATGTATTGCACATTCCCCTTCTTCTGTGTCTCCTGTTTCCCTGCCTTGTCCTGCAGTTGCTAGCGGCAAAAAACAGCACCATTCCTAACAAAACAGTAAGGAGCAGTAGGATGGGTATGGCCCAATGCTCCCAACATCACTGGAGCTTTCCAGTAAAACCAGAACTGCAGTCTAAAAATGACTGAATGGCATGTGCAATGCAGTCATGTGAGACTCAGCAATTCCTTTGGGCCTTAACAATTACAATCCAGTTCTCAGATAAATTTTGTTACGGTCCGCATATGTGCATTTTGTGTTGTATCTAATAACCAGTGCTTTTGATGGGACTTGTACTGTTCTAAAATAAACCTAGCCTTCTCTATGCTAGAAAAATTCACTGTGTAAAAAGCCATCATGGTCTCCCTGACACTCTTGTAAAATACACTGTGGCCATACACACAAAACATTCTACTCTGTTAGGGAAACTGCAGAACTCGAACTTATATGCAAATTTGACTCAGTTGTCTTGGGGTTAAACAGGGACTATGGATTTTTCTCTCATCACAACAAGTGATTTGATCTCACCCTCCTCTATGTGCTGTTCCCCAGTGTTTGAATCCTAACACCTATTTTGATTTGCTGTTACAGCCTGACCTGATCCTATGTCATACACTCCCCTGCATTTAATTTCCTCCCATTCTGTAACTTTCCCATCTTCAAAGCATCTGATGAAGTGGGATTTTCTCCCACGGAAGCTCATGCAATAAATAAATCTGTTAGTCTTTAAAAGTGCCACAGGACTCTGTTGTCTTTCTACAATAGACTAACACGGCTACCCCTTTGGAATTTTATTTTCACACTGGTTAGGGACCTTTTGAAATCACTCAGCATCCTTTGATCTTTGCTAGAAAATGTTCAAAACTTGGTGGTTTTATTAATTTTATGTTTGTTTGTTTATTTATTGTATTTATTTATTTATTTATGTATTGGTGGTTGAGAAAGAGACAAGCAGCTTAATGAAAAATTGTTTGTTTCCAAGAACAAGGTAATAATGAATAGTTCTGGCTATATATGTACATTTCTAATTCTCTCTAAAGGCAGATCTACACAGCTGCAGAATTTCAGCAGCAGTTGAAAGGAGATACACAAAGTACTTAAAATACCTTGCATATCTCCCTTCAACTGCCTACCACCTATTTACCGCAGTGTCTTCAGTGTGCAAATCCAGCAAGAATTGACTACGTAGAATTCAAACTGAATCCCTAGAAGCCCTGAGGGTTTTCCAATGTGTCACCTGTGAAACAGCCCTTTCCCTTCTTGAATGATGAAGATAAGTAAAGAATGGGTTGCCCACCATCTTATCCATATACTTTATGCTTCATTCATGGAAGGCTCCAGTCCAGCCACTCTGTAACAGGTAAACTGGCCAGTCCTGGAAAAGCTTTACCATTGACACAATGATCTTGCAAACTACTGCCCTGTTTCCAGCTGATTCTTCCTGAGCAAAGTCATGGAGAAGATAGTTGCAATCCACCTCCAACAGCCTTTTGCCACCTGCCTCTCAATTGCCCTCAACCACCATATCAGTCTTGGCTTCCAGTAGTTGATACCTCCATTTCTACACTGGTCAGGAGGAAAGAATGCATGGAAATTTAAAACTCTGGGTTCTTCAAATATAGGCAGAATATAATGCTCAGATTCACATATTTCTCTGATATAATTACCAGTCAAGGAACATGGCGTTTATTATGGGGGTGCGAATCAGACGTTGTCATTTTCCTTGTACTGTTCAGCAATAGTTCCTTTTTGCAGCAGGCAGATTAGTGGAATAACCTGGGTGCTGCCTGCATCCTTGTCATTGAAGGTCTCATGGCATATTATGCAGGCTGGTTCAGGACCTTATACAGAATCTTTATCAGAGGTCACTCTCTTCTGCAGAATGCCATCTGCTGTCTTTCTGAGCCTAAGTGGACCCAAATAGACAGAGAGCCTAGATGGCATCACAGTGCTCAACTCCTGTTCACTGTGGCCCTGTACTACATGTTATCATTTACACCCCGCATGTCACACACATACAAAACACTGCAAAATCAGAATGGTAAAATTTTACACCCACTTCGCACTGGTGTCAATGACTACTTAAGGTGCAGAGCAATGGTGAATCAGCCATATCTGTGTGGACCAGAGCTTTCTGAACCTTGTTGTAGAATAGGCCACATCTTCATGGGCAGACTGTTGCATCCATTCATTAACCTGTAGACTATGTTCCCTCCCAAGTGTGATCACATATACAACTATCATGGTTGTCCCATGTGTACTGTTGATGCCCCTGGCTGTGTCTGGGGTCTGGGTAACTCGGGGGGGGCATGCTCTGGGGGTATGTTTAGAGTAATTTCATCCTGTCTAAAATGCAGAGTGGGTCCCAGCTTACAGAGGAGGTCCCTTCCCAGCAGAGGGGTGGGGCAGTCGGGACATCATTCGGATCTCTCTCATGTCTCTGCGCCGCCACTTCCCCGGCCTTAGCAATTACCTGTTGCCTCTCAACCTCGGACAGTAAAGTTCTCAAAAGGATGTTACAGTCGTCCCGGTCCGGCTTGTGACTTGCCAGACACCCTTCAAACACAGACATAAAGCGGCTAGGGTTGGTTGAGAACTCCCGGCTTGTGCCTTGAAGGCAGCCAAGTCCACTGGGTTAAAGGGGACATGGGTGTAGACCTGCATGGTTGTAGCCGGTCGATTGTCACCCCCTTGACGAGAGATAGCAGTCTCAGTTATAAGAGGGTACATGCCCAGGGCCCCCCCCCGAGTTACCCAGTGCGTGACCCCAGACACAGCCAGGGGCATCAACAGTACTATATGGAAAAGTAATAGGAGAATATTTAATACATTATTGGAGTCTTCTCTGCAGTGTGAGAGCTAGAAACTAAGAGAGCCAGCGTCATGAGACCCCACAGCACTTCACAGATCATGAGCAAAGCTCTGCTGAGCTCCAGTGAGCCACACACCATAGTTTGAGAACCACACAGTTCCTTCCCCCTGTCCCCCACCCAATTTTATTTTGCTTGTAGCACCATGTTAACTTTTAAGTACAACCCAAAATTAGGTGAACAATATCAGAAACAAAAGGCATTTCTCTCACTGTCTTTCTGTTCTTCCTGGCAGGAGAGGGACTTGCATGTAAAATTTGTGTTAATTTATTTATTTTTCTATTCTAAGACCCTAAGATTTTGTTGTTGGGGTGGAGGGATGAGTGCAGAGGAAGAAGGTCTTATTGAAAAGGTTCATTTTATACTCTGATCTTAAGACTATTAGTTCACACTCAGCCTGACCTTTTCTGACAAGAAACTCTCCAGCTGGGCTCACCCTGCAAGGGGTCTCTGCTCCTGCTGGTTGACGCTCAGCAGTTGAATCCATGCAGCTGAAATGGAGCGGTCTCCGAGAATCATAGTGCTGACATAACATGCGAAACTAATTTTCGCCCATGAACCCTAAATAGCTTGTGACCCATGTAGTGGGGACACAGCCTCTCTCTCTGGGCCATGCTGTCACAGCTGTGCTTAGAGCAGATGCTTGAGCTTAAGTCCCCTCCATTTAACGAAGAGCAAGATGATTGATTGCTTCTGTGAGGGACACGTGACTTTGGAATTCATCCCCCACCTTTGGTCTGAAATAGCTCATCTGTTTTTTTCAAGGCATCTGGCAAAGCTCACCTCTTTTCACAGGCTTCTGGGGAGAGAGGAGGGCTGAGGGGTGGGATGAATGCACTGGATTCATTTGCTCAGGCACACTCTGGTGACAGGCTCCCCTCCACCTGAGACGTGATGCTGCTCACCTTTCTTTTCTTGAAGGTCTGCAGTGATACAGTTGTGTTTCATGTAGTTCCCCAGAAACGAGGTACCATAGGTGTGGTTTTCCAGAAGGAAGGACTCTTGGGTGTGTGGGGAACAAAGGGTGTCAGCATCACATTAAACGTCCTCCTGACACATCAGACAAGATGCACAGGTTTTTTCCACTGTCATCATTGGAAAAATAGTCCCACATATCCATGGTTTTGGTCTCTTCACTTTACCAGGTGCTGCCTGCCTTTGGAGACAGCATCATAGAATCTCCAGAAATTGTGCCAGTATTTATGGCCCTTCGTATTTTACTAATATTACCAATTAATTCCCTCTCACTCCCCCGCTTCACCATTAATTGGCATTATAGGAGTTTCCCATCCTCCCACTCAGAAGAAATGCATCATTCCCAGGTGTGAATGTCTCTTCGGATGAAAAACAACAGAGTCCTGTGGCACTTTTAAAGACTAACAGAGTTATTTATCACATGAGCTTTCATGGGAGAAAATTCACTTCGTCAGACGCTCTGACAAAGTGGGATTTTCTCCCATGAAAGCTCATGCGATAAATAAATCTGTTAGTCTTTAAAAGTGCCACAGGACTCTGTTGTTTTTCTACAATAGACTAACACAGCTACCTCTTTGGAATTCTTCGGATGAAGTGATCTCATCTGCTTTATCCTGTGAGGGGATTACAGAGAGTGCTGTATCCTCTGCACCCAAAAGAGCCCCACCAGACCCTAACTGGTTACTTTTCCTAGACCAAGTAGAATGCCATGGCCTGTCCCGTGAAAATGCCAAGTGATGAGGATGAAGCTGTGCACGTGCCCACATTAGGACTGTCCATTAGTTATAGCCCTGGGCCTAGATGTGCCTTAAACAGACTTGGTTCTCCCTCCACAGTGGCTATGTATAGTCTGGCAGTTCACCATATGTTATCAGCACTAGCCCCTGCCGTAACCAAAACATTAATAGTAACATGGCTGGGGTTGGACTTGTTCCCAAATATCTTTCCACATAGCTCATGGGAGCTATGGGAATGAGGATGTGGAGGTGGAAATGACCATATCTGAGGTAAAAACCAAGCTTGAGCTGCTTAATGGAACTAAATTGGGGGGGGGGGGTCCAGATAATCTCCATCCAAGAATATTAAAGGAACTGGCACATGAAATTGCCAGACCATTAGCAAGGATTTTTAATATATCTGTGAACACAGGGGTTGTACCTTATGACTGGAGAATTGCTAACGTATCTCCTATTTTCAAGAAAGGAGTAAAAGTGATCCGGTAACTACAGGCCTGTTAGTTTGACCCCAGTAGTATACAAGGTCTTGGAGAAAAATTTGAAAAAGGAAGTACTTAAGGATACCAAGGTTGATGGTAACTGGGATAAAATACAACATGGCTTTACAAAAGGTAGATCGTGCCAGACCAACCTGATCTCCTTTTTTGAGAAGATAACAGATCTTTTGGATAAAGGGAATGCGATAGACCTAATTTACTTAGATTTCAGCAAGGCATTTGATACGGTTCTACATAGGGAATTGTTAGTTAAATTAGAAAAGAGGGGGGCTAATATGAAAATAGAAAGGTGGATAAGGAACTGGGTAAAGGGGAGACTACAGTGAGTCATACTGAAGGTGAATTGTCTAGCTGGAAGGAGGTTACTAGCAGAGTTCCGCAAGGATCGGTCTTGGGACCAATCTTATTCAACCTTTTTATTACTGACCTTGCCACAAAAAGTGGGAATGTGCTAATTAAGTTTGTGGATGACATCAAGTTGGGAGGTATTGCCAACACAGTGGAGGATCAGGATATCATACAGAAAGATCTGGATGACCTTGTAAACTGGAGTATTAGGAATAGGATGAAATTTAATAATGGGAAGTGCAAGGTCATGCATTTAGGGACATATAACAGGAATTTTTCTTATAAATTGGGGAGGCATCAGTTGGAAGTGATGGAGGAGGAAAAGGATCTGGGCGCACTGGTTGATCACAGGGTGACTATAAGTCACCAATGCGATGCGGCCGTGAAAAAAGCTAATGTGGTCTTGGAGTGCATCAGAAGGGGTATTTTCAATAGAAATATGGAGGTGTTAGCACTATTATACAAGGTGCTGGTGAGACCTCATCTGGAATATTGCATGCAGTTCTGGTCCCCCATGTTTAATAAAGATGAAGTCAAACTGGTACAGGTGCAAAGTAGGGCTACAAGGATGATTCGCGGAATGGAAAACCAGCCCTATGAGAGGCGATTTAAAGAGCTTGGCTTGTTTAGCCTAACCAAAAGAAGGTTGAGGGGAGATAAGATTGCTCTCTCTAAATACATCAGAGGGATAAATACCAGGGAGGAAGAGGAATTATTTTAATACAGCGCCAATGTGGACACAAGAACAAATGGTTACAAACTGTCCATCAGGAAATTTAGGCTTGAAATTAGATACAGGTTTCTAACCATCAGAGGAGTAAAGTTCTGAAATAGCCTTCTAAGGAGAGTGTGGGGGCAAAAAACACAGTTGCCTTCAAAACTGAACTTGATAAATTTATGGGGGGGGATGATATGATGGGATGGCTAAGTTTGGCAATTGTCCATTTTTTACTACTGGTGATAGATATGCCAGTCACCTGGGATGGGGTGGGTTCTGAGTTATTACAGAGAATTTTTTGTAGACAGCTGGTGGGACTTGCCCACATGCTCAGGGTTTAACTGATCGCCATATTTGGGGTCGGGAAGTAATTTTCCCCCAGGGCAGATTGTGTTGGGCGCTGGCAGGTGGGTTTGCCTTCATCTGTAGCATTGGACATGGCTCACTTGCTGGTGGATTCTCTGTATTTTAAAGTCTTTAAATCATGATTTGAAGACTTTAATAACTCAGTCATAGATTAGAGGTTCATTACAGCAGTGGATGGGTGAGGTATTGTGGCCTGCATTGTGTGGGAGGTCAGACTAGATGATCATATTGGTCCCTTCTGACCTATGAGTCATGACCCCAATCTGATAGCAATGATGCAGCTCGAACTGAGCTATTTTAAAGAGATGTTTTCAAATGTTACTACCCAAATCCCTATGTAAGATTAGCAATACCTTGAAGCTGCTAAGGTCTAAAGAAACTGAACTATTTCATAGGTATCTACACTATGCACTTAGTTACTAATGAGGGGTTTTTTAGGGTTTCTCTGTGCAAGATCAAAGTTCTTGAGCTAATGGGACACACCTCGTCTGATGGCTAGGTCGGAGTGGGCTGTCAGACTACCCTTCAATCAGTATTAATCTGCCTTATTGGAAATGGAAAACATATCCAAAGCAAGACTAAATTAACGGGATTGTCTCAGCCCTCACCATCCCAAAATATCCCATAAAATTTTCAGTTACAAGAGCAGCACTGGCAATTTCCCAGGAGCCAGGGATGAAACTAACTTAATTTTCTCCCATGAAGGCTCATGCGATAAATAAATCTGTTAGTCTTTAAAAGTGCCACAGGACTCTGTTTGTTTATTTTTGTCAAGTTTCAAAGGGGTAGCTGTGTTAGTCTAGGTCAGCAAAAAAACAAGGAGTCCAGTGGCACTGTTAAAGACTAACAAATTTATTTATAAATAACTTTGTTAGTCTTTAAAAGTGCCACAGGACTCCTTGTTTTTTTTGTGTGTCAAGTGTAATTTACACTAATTACTGTTACTATTAGTATAAAGACTATTTAAATTGTATGACTAGGAGATCTTCAATGATCTAAAACTCCTCCAGCGAGGCAGAATCCAAGATCCAGGCTTGGCAGCTATCTCTGTCTGAGGACTGAAAAGCAGCATGGGAGCAGGATCACGAAATGCAGCAAGGGATGCTGTGGATCATGCGGGAGCAGTCCAGCAGCCTGCAGCACCTGGTTGAGGTCCAGGAAGATCTGTGGGTGCAGAGAGTCCCCCTACAGCCCCTGGAAAACACACCACAAATTGTGGTAGCCAGTCCCTCCCACCACCGACCAAGGAGGAACAGAGCCAGGATGCAATATGTGGTTACCTTGCCACCATTGCATTCTGGTCAAGCTTTGCAATGACACCTGTGAGAAACATCGCCCATAGCCCTTCCCCCAACCCCCTACCCCATCCCATCAATGTTAATACAATAAAGCAACTTATGTTTGCAAGACCTGTGTTTATTTTTGGTGATATGCTACAATTCATTGTGAGTTACAGAATGGAAGGGGGGCAGTAAGCAGGGTGTGGGGTGGGGAGCGAAGGCACAGGGACAGCAGGAACAAATTTCACTGCTGCTCATTGCTAAACCGTGCTTTTAATGATTCCCTGATATGGACGGCTCCCTGGTGAGCATGCACTGTAACGATTGCATCTGGCTGTTCAAAATTCGCAGCCAGCCTTTCAGCCTCGGCAACCCAGCCTTGAGGGAACCTTTTCCCATGTGTTTCACAAATATTATGCAGCACACAGCAAGCACATAACTGTGGGTATATTTTTCTTGCAGAGATCTAGCCTGGTCAGGATGCTCCACCACCTCCCCTTTAAACACCCAAACGCACACTCTACCACCATTCTGCACTTGCTGAGCCTATGGTTGAAACACTCCTTATCGGCATGCAGGTGTCCATGATACAGCTTCATTAGCCAAAGGAACAACAGGTATGCTGGATCTCCCAGGATCACGATTGGCATTTCAACATCACCAATGCTGATTTTCTGGTTGGGGAAGAAAGTGCCTGCCTGCATCTTTTGGAAAACTCCAGAATTCCCAAGAATGCACGTCATGAACCTTCCCAGACCACCCCACATTAATGTCCATGAAGCGGCCCCTGTGATCCACTAGGGCCTGCAAGACCATAGAGAAGTAGCCCTTGCAGTTTATGTACTCGCTGGCAGGGTGATCCAGAGCCAGAATGGGGATATGCGTCCCATCGATTGCATCCCCACTGTTTGGGAGACCCATAACGGCAAACCCATCCACTATGTCCTGGACATTTCCCAAGGTCACTACCCATCTCAGCAGGAGTCTATTTATGGCTCTGCACACTTGCATCACTACAACTCCCACAGTGGATTTCCCGACTCCACATTGATTGGCAACTGACTAGTAGCAGTCTGGGGTTGCAAGCTTCCACAGAGCGATGGCCACAGGCTTTTCCACTGGAAGACCTGCTCTCAGGCGAGAATCCATACACTGCAGTGTCGGGGTGAGCTCTTTGCAAAGTTCAAGAAAAGTCCCCTTTCGCATTCAGAAGTTCTATAGCCACTGTTCGTCATCCCACACGGTCAGCATGATGCAGTTCCACCACTCTGTGTTTGTGCTCTGGGCCCAGAAATGGCAGTCCACAGACTGCAGATGCAGCGTTACTGCCTGCATAAAACAGATATTATTCCATTTGATGGCTTCCAGCAGGGTGGCTTCAGTAACTTCACACATTTCTGCACTACTGATCCTGCTGTATTGCTGGAAATACTGCAAAACAAGCCAAGATGTGTTCAAAACACTGTCCATAATACTGCAGAAATGAGCAGGCTCCATGCCTGAAGCAGAGAGAAACGGAATGAACACTATTTCCTGTTTTTTTGCAAGAAGGATGACGGGGAAGGGAGCGCATTGCAACACAGGAGGACAAGACAGAGCACTTTGTTGCATTGTGGGATGGCTACCAACACTTCTACATTCGAATTAACAGCTAGCAACGAGGACGCAAGAAGCCGGAACAAAGAGTATCGTATGAACACACTCCTCTGCTTTTATTAATTCGGCATCTCAAGGTCGACTTTCAATCTCATGCCAGTGTAGACATGGACTCAGATTAGAAAGCAACATGGCTTCCATGGCCAAAATCTACAGTATGTTTCCAGAGCAGGGGACCATACAGGTAGTCTGCAAATTTTGTTTTTAAATGGATTTGTATCCATTTTGCTTCTTGATGTGTAAACCAAGACTGACAGGACTTGGGATTTTAATGGTTGCTTTTGATTGCTTTTTTTAATCTTTAAAAAGGTCAGGAATGTTTACTCTGGTCTACCCTAGTTTTGCCAAAGGACCTTTTGGGACTCTCAGAGCATGTGTCTGGGGAACTCTCATCTTAATGCAAGGGCAGGAGGTGTAACTAATTACTACCAAGCACTAGGACAATTATTTTAATGCTACAGAGGACATATGTAATTATGTTTATTAAACTTATCTAAGGCTTTGCAATTATTATTTCCAGATTAGTCAGTAGCTTACCACATTGTCAAAGTAGCCTTTATACTGAAATGGCAGTGGCTGGTGTCCACTTCAGATTTTATTGATTTTTTTTTAAGTTTGATCAAAAATTAATACAGCCTTCTAAGACGAGGTTATTGGGGACAAAAGGCTGTTTGTCAACATGAGAAACTTTTTTTTTATACAGCCAATAGTTGTAGCAGCTCCATGGTTTAGAGCAGGGGTCAGCAACCCAAAAGATAAGAAGAGCCATTTAAAAAAATTCCTTCAATAGCCAAGTGGTTTGAGAGCCACAATGGGTGTAGCCTCCTAGTGGATGGTGAAGGGAACTGGGCCAGGGTGCCTGCCACAGGGTCCCTTGGTGGGGGGAGGGCGCCCAGAACCAGGAGTGGGCCATTCACAGGGACCCCCAGTGGTGGGAAGGAAGCCCAGAGCATGGAGCCACAAGGAGGCAATGAAAGAGCCGCATGTGGCTCTGGAGCCACAGGTTGCAGACCCCTGGTTTAGAGGAAGCACCCAAGATCGAAAGTAGAGATCTCTACTTTCGATCAAACTTAAAGGTGGAGGAGAGGAGAGCTTTGAGAGGAGAGCTCTGAGAAATAACTTGTATGGTATTCAGGGACCCCAAAGACATTGCATTGCTTGTGTTTAAGGCTTCCTTAGATTTTGGGGAGTTTACATGATTTATCAGCTGGGATGGGAAATTTCATGTGCTTATAACTGAGACTCTGTCCTTACTCTGAATTTGCCTCGAGTTTAGTCATTGGCTGCTACTACACCTCAGCCAGAAACTTGCAAGTTGCATTGGTGGAGCTTACCCTGGTTTCCAGCAGCAGCAAGATCTATAAATGTACTTCATGACTTTCTTTGCATATGTGAAGGATTTAGACTAGTGCAAGCACACCCACGGCTGAGATATGGGCTAATTCCAAAACCTGGAGACCAGATTTTCCCCTCGCTCCTGACTACACATTGATTTTCCATATCATAATGAACATTCAGTCCTTTGCATCCTAATTGAAGCAGTCGGTTTGTTGACTAACTCCAGTGCCTAATGAACAATTAGAACTAAAGAAGGCTGTATTATGCAGATGTTTCAAAATTTTGACCAGCCTGACAAAAACATTTCTTCCTTCAGTTGCTCAGCTTTAGATTACTGACTTGCAAATACTTTGGCATTGGAGTAGTTTTATGGCCAGGTGTGTTACCTCTGAGTTCAATGGGTCTACTCATGTTTATAGTTACTCTCAGTCATATAAATTGCAGGATTGGGGAATAAAGGTTTGTCTGTGCTAGGGATTTGTCCCACTCAAAGCCACAAGTGTCAAATCCCAGTCTATGCCAAACAAGCACAACAAGACACTCCCCTAACAAAAAGGGCCTTTATAAAATCATAGGGAAGTGAAGAAGGCCCATTTCCCCTTTTGAGGTCTTCTTTGGGGAAATTCGATTACTGAGAGTATAACGGAGTTTACATCTCTATTGTGCAGAGCACTATTTTATAGCTAGGCTGTGTTATGTTGTGGGCGGTTTTATATATTTAACAAATGGGATGGTTTTATTAGGTGCTTTGGTCTTCTTAGAATGTAAAGTTCCTCTGAGGTCTACTTACTTACTTGAAGAATAAGTATACACACTTTCTTGAGACATGCCCAAGTCCTGGCAGCACTAAGTTCTTAATAACTGCTTGTAAATTATACTCCAGCAAGGTTATTTCGGGCTAAAATAAAGATAGTATTTTGATTTTAGAAGTAGTAAAAGAAGGTGTTCATTTGTAATTATGTTTTAATAACCCAATTGCTTAGTGTTGTTAGGCAGGAAGTTTTGAAACATACTTACAGGCTTGCAAAGCAAGGCCCCAAGCACAGCTTGTGCTGAAAACACAAGATAAGCAACGTACCAGATATCTACTTAGTGATTCTGTTTAGCAATGAGAATAGCACATTACTTAACTGACCCTTCAGCACACATTCCCTTTATCTTTAAGGACCCCCTCCGCTATTTCTCCACCCCAGCCTTCATGTACCTTTTCTGATGTATCTAGGTTGTTTTGTACACATGTTCTGTATCTGCTGTTACCACCTTCCTCCCCTTTGGAGTGAAGCACTGGCTGTTTTAAAAGTTAAAATCAGAATGAGATAGGAAAGCATATATAAGTAACTTCTGTTATTGTTACTGCGAAGCTGAATCTGTGCAGTCTTCCCGGTGTGCCGTAACACCCATTGTGAAAATAAACCCTTCAATATTATCTGTGCGTGACTAGATTCTTTACAAAAAGACAAGTTCCAAAGGGGTAGCCATGTTAATCTAGTTCAGCAAAACAAACAAGCAGTCCTGTGGCACTTTTAAAGACTAACTAATTTATTTATCACATGAGCTTTTGTGGGAGAAAATCCCACTTCATCAGACACATGAAGATGCGGAACTTACAGAATAGGAGGAAAATAAATGTAGGGCAGTGTAAGTCTGTAAGGCTATGTCTACACTGGCAAGTTAGTTCAAATTAAGGAGGCTTACTAAAGCCATGGCTACACTAGGCTTTAGTTAGTTCGAATTAAGGGCTTCCTTAATTCGAACTAATAAATTCGAATCGGGTATTCGAACTAAGGGGTTAATTCGAACTAACTAGTTCAAATTAACCAATGTGGCCATGTTAATTCGAACTAATTTCTTAATTCAAATTAACCGGCCATTGAAATGAATGGGGATCGCTAATTCGAACTAAGCAAGTGTTTGCTTAGTTCAAACTAACGTTCCAGTGTGGCCATGCTAGTTCGAATTAAGCTACATTTCTATTTTCAGCATACTAGTTGACTCAGAGTAATGAGAGTATGCCTACTCAAATTGGGAATTATACTTCCAGACATACCATAAGATAAAACCAGAACATCATAAAAATCTCCATGATGAATTAATAATATTCACATCAGGGATTGGATTGTGTGCAATAATACACTGAATAAGAGGATAAAGATAAATATTGAATAGCTACAGTGCTACACTTTCAGTGAACACCACTGATCCTTTGCAATGAATGAGGCAGGGGTGCTGTGGAAAAAATTGTGTGTGGTCATCTAAATAATTACTGTATCATAACACATGCTCACAAAAAGGTGAATGAAGGTTGAACAGGCAATTCCTAAATTTTGTATGTTTGATTTTAAGAGAACATTAAGGTTACAATATAGCTTTTTAAAAATGCAATTTCCAAAGTGTTTTTAAATCTTAAAAACTGAAAAACAAGAATTCCATCATGTGGAATCATATTGATTTCTCTTTATAGGGTAAATTCATGGCACTTGCTTAGTTCGAATTAGCAAATTGCATTGAGTTCAATGGGCCGATTAGTTCGAACTAAGCAATTAGTTTGAACTAACATGGCCACATTGGTTAATTCAAACTAACTAGTTCGAATTAACCCTTAGTTCGAATAGCATATTTGAATTTATTAGTTCAAATTAAGGAAGTCCTTAATTCGAACTAATGAAAGCCTAGTGTAGACATAGCCTATATAGACAAGCCACTAGTGGCAGATGAGATATTTTGCCAGTGGATTTCTCAGTTATTTCCTAGACAGCAAAGAAATGTTGAGATTCAGGAGTGTTCAAGCCCAGGTTCTGGAGGAAGTATGATCTACTGTTTACAGACCCTTCTGACCCTTCCCTAACAACAGATTATCCCTGTCCCTTTTTGGTCTTATTTCCTCTGTCTCCAATTCCTGCCACTGTCTCCTCCCCTGCTCAGTTCCCCTTAATTCTGCAAATCTGCCCCTCTCCTCCTGACCACTCCACTCCACAGCGCCTCCTCCTCTCCCTCATCCCTCACTTCTTCTGCCTTCCTCCCTCCTTCTTTCATATCTATTCCTCCTCCGCCCCCCATCTTCTGCCTCTCTGTGCTATTGCCCCATTCCTCTTACTGACTCCTGCTCCTAATCCCTGCCATAGGCTTATATCCTCTCTACCCCAATTACTCACCCTTCTGCATTGAGGTGAAACTGAAGCAAGCTCCTCCTCCTTCTCCATGCTATGGGCACCAGCAACAGCAGCTCTGAGATCACAGGAGGGACAGTCTCCCTGCTCTCTGTTCAGGTGCCTGGCACTGCAGGCTACAACTATACTGCACACTGTTTGTGATGCATATATGTAGCTATATGCTGCAGTGAAAAGCAGGCTGCATCCACACTGGTGTGTGGCTACACGTCAATGAGGCTCCAGCAGGTGGAGGAGCTGCCAGGGCCTTTCCCTTCTGCCTCTCCACTAACAAACCCTTTCCCTGTTGCTGGAACCTCCCTGTGAAAGGGAAAGGCTGAGCAGCATGGACTATTGGTACCTTTCCCCATTGCCTTCCCACTGCCAGAATCTTTCCCCACTGCTGGAGCCATTCTCTGAGTCAGGGAAAGAGGGGAGGCAGCAGACACTACACTGCTACAAATAGTAGTCTATATAGGAGAGGTATTGCTCGAGTGAGTACGGTACATTGCTAGGTACATACCAAAATAGTTTAGTTTTATGGCCTTACTCTACTCATCTAAGCTGTGTCTCACAGACTACAATGCTATTTATGCCCATGCTAGGGGTGCGTGCAGTGTATGTACTCTACACTCCATCATACAGAGCGTGCAAGGTATAGTGCTGGGAGGAATAACTGCAGGAAAAGTGCTTCTCAGCCCCTGCAGCCTTGGCTTGGAGCATGCTCAGCCTCTGTATGGGGATGGCGCAGGTACACTCTGATCAGCACATAGGCTATGTCTACACTGGGTAATTTAAGTCGACTTTAACTAAGTCGACTTAAATTCCAAAGGGGTAGCCATGTTAGTCTATTGTAGAAAGACAACAGAGTCTTGTGGCACTTTTAAAGACTAACAGATTTATTTATCGCATGAGCTTTCGTGGGAGAAAATCCCACTTCGTCAGACGCTTTGAAGATAGGAAAGTTACAGAGTGGGAAGAAATTAAATGCAGGGGAGTGTATGACATAGGATCAGGTCAGGCTGTAACAGCAAATCAAAATAGGTGTTAGGATTCAAAACACTGGGGAACAGCACATAGAGGAGGGGGAGGTCAAATCATTTTGATTTGCTGTTACAGCCTGACCTGATCCTATGTCATACACTCCCCTGCATTTAATTTCTTCCCACTCTGTAACTTTCCTATCTTCAAAGCGTCTGACGAAGTGGGATTTTCTCCCACGAAAGCTCATGTGATAAATAAATCTGTTAGTCTTTAAAAGTGCCACAGGACTCTGTTGTCTAAGTCGACTTAGTTAAGTCAACTTAGTGTGTCTACACTGAAAATTAAAGTCGACTGAGGGGGGAACTTACAAAGTCAACCTCGAGCGTCCACACTGGACGCTCTAGGTTGACTTTGTGAGGCTAGGGGGACCTAGGGGAGGTCCACGGGGGCAGGGGGGCACTCCTTGCCCAATGCCAGGGGGCTCACCTATGTACAATGGGGCAAAGGGGGACAGGGACCCTAGCAGGGCATAGGGGCAGAGTGGGCAGGGCTCTGCCCTGCCCTGTGGGGGGGCATGCCAGGCTCCCTCTGTGCCCCCCCCCCCCCGGCAGGGAGGGCGTTGGTGCAGCCCTGGGGTGGCCCTAAGTTGACTTAGGGCTACCCCATGGTTACACTGGCTTAAGTCGACTCTAGGGAGTCGACTTAAGCCTTAGGTCTAATAGAAAGGAGGTTAAATAAAGTCGACTTAATTTTAATTGTCAACTTTATTTTCCTTAAGTCAACTTAAGCAAGCTGCTTAAGTCGACTTAAGCAAAGTGTAGTGTAGATGAAGGGTAAATTAAGCTTAAGTCGACTTAATTTACCAATGTAGACGCAGCCATAGGGCTGTGAGGGAAGGAGCACACTCAGTACAGATGGAACCTTCTGAGATGTTAGTTGCCAAATGAACAAACTGCTACTGAGTATGTGCAAACTGCCATTATTCACACATGTATCATTTGGGGAAATTTTCACAGGGATTGTGAAAGACATTCTAGCACCAGCGTGAAACCCTAACTTTCCCACCAAATTTTAAATCTCTGTTCAAAGCACAGACATGTTAGAGCTCAAAAATGATTTAAGAGATTTTCTAATATGGGCAAAATAACATTTTCCACTAATTCTTTGAAACTAATGAATCATTTTAGCTGAAACTTTCCAAAAGAGTACAGCCTGAGAAGACACCAGGCTTGGAAAGTTTCAGCACAAACATTGTAAGTTTGGCAAAATTATAAATCACTGAACCAGGATCTAATACTGCGAAGCGTTGGGCAATCTTAACTGAAGGCGTCACTACCTGTAACGCCTATAATTAAAAAGCATACTAGGAAGTTAAGCTTTGCAATTTTATGGCAGTCTTTTTACTTGACTCGCTGCCAAGAGTAATGAGAAATGTAAGGTTTTATGAAGTGTGTTACACATCTGTCAGATCCATTGATCTTAACAGATGACTCTGTAGCAAGAATTGTTAGGTGTTATAGCATTTGCAAGATTTGGTTTCTGATTCTTTGCTGACATATTGCAATATACAGCAAGTTATGCTAATAGATGCTATTTTTCATTAAAAGAAATTTTCAGTAAGCAGATTAACTTCATAGGTGTGGTAAATGATTTGACTATTCTGCAAGTTAATTACTATTTAATGGTTCATATTATGACAACAGGTGCTAATGCCAAGCATATTATGAGTCATCAGCATATAGCAATCCAAATAAAACTCTCCATGGTAAGAGTTAAAGGAAACGCAATTCAGTAACTACATCCAGACACTTGTTAAGGCAATTGTGTGGGTTAAATTACTCCCCCTTGTCTAAGGCCATATCTACACTGGGGCGCCATCTAAAGTCGATGTTAATACAACGACATCATAAAACCAGAGGAGAGTATTCACAGGACACTCTTGCTTCGGCTTCTTCTGGCCCCAGTATAGACATTGGCCTCTGGCTGTCAGCTTGACAGCCACCTTTCCCCCATCCCCGACGGTCCCAGCAGCCCCATGATGGGCTGAGCAGCCCCCCACTGGGGCTGCTGCCAACCCCATGGTGGGCTGGGCAGTGCCCCACGGGGCTGCCGCCAGCTCCCACAGCCCCAGCTGCAGGGCTTCAGGAGCCAGTGGCAGCCTGAGGGGGGGACTGCCCAGCCCGTGGCGAAGCTGCAGGAGCTGGGGGCTGCCGAGCCCGCAGTGGGGTTGCCAGGCTGGGGGCAGCCCTGGATGGGAGGCTAGTATCTACACTGGGGTTAGGGCGAATTACTAAATTCACCCATAACCCTACGTCTCCTGGAGGGGTGGATTTATATGGACGACTTCTTAGGCTGCTTAATTCAACCTTCCGGCCATGTCAGTTTGTATGCAGGTTATAGAAGGTTGAAGTAAGCAGCGTTAGCTCAACCTAACCGCTCAGTGTAGACCAGGCCTAAGTGGGCAGTTAAACCTATTTTAAGGGTTTGCTTACATGGTGCATTAGTCCACACCAGAGGGATATAAATGTTAGCCCTCATGAGCACGTAGTGCAAGAACTGGCCCATACGGACCTGCTGGTACACACTAGAAATTCCCAATAGTGCATTAGTGTAGTCCTGCTTTTATTGCGCATTAGCAAAGTCCACACAGGTGACTTAGAACACAAAATGCTAGCGCGCACTGGGGGCAAGATTAAGACATGCTAAGGTCCTAAGCTATGTAAAGATTCAGAGGCCCTATACCATAAACAATAAAGAGAAAAAAGTGTATTACATTATAACAGAAAGAGTAATAAAAAAATAAATGATAAACTGTTATATTTGCATATATACATAGGCAAAGATGCAATGAAAAACAACTAAATAAAACATACATCTTGTAAAAAGCCTTATTTGCGTTATCAATTCCAATTATGATAAATCTTCTTAGTCATCACCAACATATTTAGAGGCCCCTAATAATGTGAGGCCCTAAGCCATGGCTTACTTGTGCCTAAATCCAGCACTGTGAGCACTAGAATTTATACCCCTCTGATATGAACTAAAGCTCTGTGTAGACAAGCCCTAAGGTTCATTTGTGTTGCAGAGCAGGTGCACAAAAGAAGATTAAACTCCTAGGCTAACCTTTCCAGACCGTATGCTTCTAAATAAATAGTTGTGTATGGGAAATTACAAAGGTGAAAAACTCAGGGGCCAAAGCTGGAAGAGTAGGGTGTGGTAAAGGAGGAAATTCCAAGGCTTTGTATAGACTAGGATTTAGAGGTGGGATGTTAGCACATTTGATGCCGACATTTCCTAACATCTAACCTCTCAGTCCTAGTTTTTAGAGGCCCAAAAGAAACCAGGATCAAGAACAAATCTTCTTGGAGACTGGACAGCCTAGCTGAGGTTTCTGCAAGAAGGAACTGCATTTGTGGAATGTTGACCACTTCTGTTACATTATCGAAGATCTTTGCTCTGCATCACCAATTTTTTCTCCTCCAAAGAAAACCTGACCTGCAGGACCTCAGTCTGCCAGTACTCAGCAAAAGGGCAACCATACTACAGCCTAAAGGTGCTTTTGTTATATGAATCATTCAATTACAGTCAATGGCTATGTCTACACTTACAAAGCTAAGTCAACTCTATTAAGTTGACTAAAGGTCGACTTAAGTCTTGTTAAATCGACTTAGAAAGTCTACACTAGACTCTTAAGTTGACTGGCTAGGTCAATGGAGAGCTGCGGAGTCACAGCTCCCTTGTCCCGGGGAACCATGGCTCCCTTGTCCTGGGGAACCATGGCTCCCTGCTTGCCGGGGAGCCGCAGCTCCCTACTTGCCCAGCTCCCCAGCAAGAAAGGAGCTGCGGATCCTGGGGAGAAGGGAGCCAGAGAGCCGGGCAAGAAGGGACCCGCGCAGTGGTAAAAGTATAATTTGACAGGCCCCAAAACCCTCCTAATCTCCGGGCCCCCTTCCTGTATTGTCTGGGTCCCCTACATGCATGTGTGGGCCCCAGCCCATGTAGGCATTTGCAACCACTTCTCAGTACCACATGCATCGGTTATCACTCCATAAAAATATTTATAATTTTATATGGCATTTATGTCTATAGTAATTATTGTCACAAATTAGCAAACACTGCATAACACAATAAGTATTGTGATTAACAACAGGGGGCCGTAGGACCTGCCAGCAGCCAGGGCAGGGCGGAACATGCGTTCCACTGGATTTTTCTATTTTTAGGGGCCCCGGAACTCTGGCACCTCAAATTTGTGGGCCCTGGAACTGCGTTCCAGTGTGTTCCCCTTACTTTAACCCCTGGACCTGCGGCTCCCAGGGGGAAGGGAGCCGTGGCTCCCCCGGGGTCAAATAAAAAACCAAAATAAAAAAAATAAGTTTCGGTTAGAAACTAACTGGGTTTTTTTTTGCCAATATAGCCACCAAACTGAAAAAGCTCAATTATTCTCTTAACTCTACTGCATAAATGGACAACATTAATCATGTGCTTAAGTGTGTGTCCAGAATCAGAGCCTAAAAACTAAATTGCTTAGTATTTTAAGTAAAACAATCAGAGTCCCATGGCACTTCTAAAGACTAACATTTATTTATCGCCTGAGCTTTTGTGTGAGAAAATCCCACTTCATAAGACGCTTTGACAAAGTGTCAAAAGTGGGATTTTCTCCCACGAAAGCTCATGCGATAAATAAAACTGTTAGTCTTTAAAAGTGCCACAGGACTGTTTGTTTTTCTGCAATAGACTAACACGGCTACCCCTCTAGTATTTTAAATGAATTACTTAGTATTGTTTTTACTTAGTAACCAATATCTTGTAATTTTTTTGCTATGTATTACTACCATTACTACAAGAGAGACAAAGTGTATGAAGTAATATCTTTTATTGGACCAGACAAACTTATAAACTCACCAACAATATGGTCCAATAAAAGATTTTACCTCAGCCACCTTGAATCTCTATTATCCTGGGACTGACACGGCTACAACAACACTGCATATAATATTGCTAAATTACTTGTATAATTGAAAAGTTATATTGCCACTCTTAGAAAGTTACAGTATTCGTCACTTGAGTATGTTTATTTCTTTGCATGGGGGTCTAAGCCAGTGTTTTTCAAACTTTTTTTGGGGGGGACTCAGTTGAAAAAAATCATTTATGCTCCTGACCCAACAATTACATCTTTGAGCAATGCATTTCTGTCTTTCAGTGGCAGCAGCAGGGGGCACCGCAACCCAGTAAGGGTTGAGACCCAGAACTGGGTCCAGACAGCAGTTTGAAAACCACTGGTCTAAGCTATGGCTGTATATGTATCCAAGTCAAGTATGGTTTAAGTCATATATATATATATATATATATATATATATATATATATATATATATATTACACACACACACTGTGGAGATTGGAATTGATGATTTTCTGCTTCTAACTTCAGTCCTCTACCATCACACACAAAAATTCTGGGTTTTATATTTCTTTGTCTTTTTTTAGACTAGCCACTAGAGGGCAAAACAATCATAAAGTAAGGCCTCAGTCCTGCAAACAAAGGCAAGTACCGTATTTTTCGGACCATAAGACGCACCTGACCATAAGACGCACCCAGTTTTTAGAGCAGGAAAACAAGAAAAAAATATTCTGAACCAAATAGTACCGGTAAACTAAATAGAAGAGAAAAGAAAGGGAAGAGAAAGGAAGGCAAAGAAGAGAAAAGGAAGGGAAGAGAAAGGAAGGCAAAGAAAGAAAGAAAGAAAGAAAGAAAGAAAGAAAGAAAGAAAGAAAGAAAGCAAAGAAAGAAAGAAGAAAGAGAGAAAGAAAAAAGAGAAGGAAGGAAGGAAGGAAGGAAGGAAGGAAGGAAGGAAGGAAGGAATGAGAGAAAGAAGGAAAGAAGAGGAAAGAGGAAGAGAAAGAAGGAGGAAAGAAGGAAGGAAGAGGAAAGAAAAAAGAAGGAAGAGAAGAAAGAGGAAGGAACGAAGAGACAGAAAAAAAGGAAAGAAAAAGGAAGATAAATAAGGAAAAAAGAAAAGAAAGAAAGAAAGAAAGAAAAGCCAAGGCCCCTGGCGGGGGAGGACCCTACTGCGGCTCTGGGAAGCCGCCGGTGCGGCGGAGAAGACCCCAGCCCCGGAGGCTGATCCCGGCCCCGTGCTGGGAGGCCGAGGCCATGGATTAGCGCGGCCCCGGCCCCGGACACCCTTGCAGCTCTGGCCAGGTAAGGGGGATAGTTTAGGAAGCTGGCGGGGAGCCGGGTGGGGGGCCAAGCAGGGGCCCGAGCTGGGAGGCGGGCGGGGGTCGAGCTGGGGGGGGTCCGAGCTGGGCGGGAGCCTGAGCTGGGAGCCGGGCGAGGTGCCGGGCGAGGGGCCAAGCTGGGGGGGAGGGCTGGGCTGGGAGCTGGGCAGGAGCCTGAGCTGGGAGCCGGGCGGGGGGCCGGGTCGGGGGGCCGAGCAGGGGCCCGAGCAGGGGCCCGAGCTGGGAGGCGGGCGGGGGGCCCGAGCTGGGAGCCGGGCGGGGGGCCGAGCTGGGGCCTGAGCTGGGCAGGAGGCCGGGTTGGGGGCTGAGCCGGGAGGCCGGGCCGGGCGGGGGGCCGAGCTGGGAGCCGGCCAGGGGGCCGAGCTGGGCGGGAGGCCGGGCGGGGGGCCGAGCTGGGAGCCGGGCGGGGGGCCGAGCTGGGAGCCGGGCGGGAACAGGAGGGCTGGGCGGGGAACAGGAAGGTCGGGCTGTGCCCGGGCGGGGACAGGACTCGGCTTCAGGGGCACTAAGGTGGCCTGGAGGTGTGGGGAGAGTTCCTAAGGGGCCTCCATGTTGGGGGGCCAACCCCAGCCGAGCCTGCCCCGTCCGGCAGGGGTGTGGGTTTGTTTGAGTGTGTGTGGGGTTGTGAACTGGGGGTGGGGCCTAGTGGCTTGGCCAGGGGGTGGGGCCTAGCTGGGGGCTAGCAGGGAGTGGGCTGGAGGGCCACAGCCCTGGATCTTTTTGCTATCCAGCAACGCCCCCTGGCGGGAACACTGCTTGCTGGACAGCATTCGGACTATAAGACGCACCCTCATTTTCCCCCCGCTTTTGGGGGAAAAAAGTGCGTCTTATGGTCCGAAAAATACGGTAATGCCAAAACAAGTTTTGTAGCTCTATTCATTTGCAGATGTCTCTTTTATAAATGTGGCAATAATTCCTATTGGCCTGCAATAGTAACTGTACATTATGCTTGCCATTTATATACTTCAAAGAATTTAAATATAATTTAAGCCTCACCACACCACTGTGAGACATACCCTATGCTTATAATGCAGAACTATTTTTTATATTGTTTCTGTCTAAGGAATATTGTTTTGAAACACTTTGATGTAAGTTAGCTACAGTCCTTTAAAATCTAAAGCATGACCCTAATATAGCTTGGGCATGGATGAGGAGGTCAGAAACCTTGAGTTCTGACATTTAGTACATTATGATGCAGTCTTGTCCCCAATACTCTGATATTTGAAATTCACTGCTAGCTTGTAACTCTCCGGCAGATTCTGCATCAGAAAGGTAAACTACAGTAGTTACAATTTGCAATAAAGGGTTGTTTGAGAGGAAGATGAAGGTTTGCCTTTAGAAATTATTGTACACCATGCTCTACTGGAGACAATTGCAACAGAAGCAATTGAGTGAAGAAAAATATTAGCAGAAGATAAAGTAACAGTCACAAGTAATGGAGAAGAAAAACAACACAAAAGGAACCAGGAAAGGCCCAGTCCTGCTCCTTGTAAAGGCAACAGCAAAATTCACTTCAGTTCCAAGTCAGGGCCAACAGGCAAAAATGGGAGAGAAGAGATGAAAAAAATAGAACAGAAAAGGTAGCGGTGGAAGGAAGAAAAATTCAAAAAAAAAAAAAAAACAATTCTAAGAGCTACTTCCTTCCTCTTACCAATGTAGGTGGGAAATGTTGCCTCCATAACAGAAGATTAAGGTGGTATCAAGCAATTTAGAAGCAACAAGTAGTGATTTAATCAGGAATTAAAACTAGGGGAAGGGGGGGGGGGATACCAGACAAATTGGAAGAACAGAGGGAAGAATGGTATCTTAAATCTTTACAGGGGTATGCTTCAATATTTTACCAGTGGAACAGATTGCAGATAGTGGAGCCCCCTCCTCATCTCAGTATGGAATTCAAAACCTGTAGCAAATTCAGACATTTCTTCCACTCTCTTTCCATGTAATCTGAATTAGTTACTGTGCTTGAGGCTGACTGCCCATGGCACAGTGGCTGTGCAGCTGGATACTATTAGGTACTTAGCAGCCTCCAAACCTCTCTCCTAAGTCATGCTGACCCAAGATCAGGCTTTGCTGGCCCTATATGCAGTAGGACTGTGCTGGCCACTCCTACTCTTAAAGGGACAATATGACCTGTAACAGAAAGCATTACCACCCAGGCTCTGCTGGAGGAAAAACGGCTCTACCTTCCATACTTTTTGCTGTTAGGATGTGTGGGGATTTGTTACTGCTTTCTCCATGTAGGTGGGGGAGAAATTGAGTCTTTCAACTATTTTTCATTCTTCTCTACCTGGTTTGGGGGAGTTAGAGAACAGGATACATGGAATATTACTGGGACTATGTTAAGAGTCCAGGAATGCCAGTGCCTGTTACTTTCCTTTTCCTACACTTATCAGAGACAGCATGTATTGCTGCTTTGAATGGCAGTTTCTTTGTCCTGAGCAAACAATGCAGGACAAGTCAATGGTCCCAGCAGCAAATGCATCAGGGCTCAGATTGCTCTCAACTTTCCTCCCACTGCCTTTTCGGGGTTCAGTTAGGAAGTCTTTGGTCTTTCCTTCCTGTAACTAGATACCACAATTTTATACATAGGCACTTACCAACTCTTTTTCTGCCAATTCTGATCACTCCTCCTTTACTAGAGGGTATTTGAGTTTCTGCTCAGAACCAGCAATAGGCAGAACCTATTGGGCCAAGTGCTTGGAATCAATGCCTACATTAGTGCCTTTGAGTTTATTGTAAATGTAATCGGTGTACACAACTGTGATTGGTAAACATAAATACCCAAATAACTAAAAAAATAAATTCCCATTCTTAATGAGAGAAAAAAGGCTTAATCACATATGTAAAATTAAGTAAATATGTTTTTAGTGGAGTGAGAAACAATTGACTAAAATAGAATAAATAATGGCAGCAAAACAGAGTGTGTCCTAGAGAAAGTAAACAGATTTTAAGGAAAAGAAAGGAGTATTGTACCTTTAAAGACTAACAAATTTATCATGCGATAAATAAATTTGTTAGTCTTTAAAAATGCCACAAGACTCCTTGTTTGTTTTGCTGAACTACACTGACATAGCTGTCCCTTTGTACTTGTCAGATTTAAAGAGATAGTCTTTATTTGTATTTATCTCTACTAAAGACAATGTGCAAAGTATCACACTGTGTTTCCGATATCTGAATTAAAGCTCCAAAATCGATATCTCAAGGAGTAGGATTGGGAATATCTTGCTGTATTATCTCCTGATAGTTCTAAATTTACATAGAAGCTGAAAATATTTATTTAACTGGTGTTTGTATATTTTTTTCTTTCTTTATATAGGAATTAGATAAAATGTTCCTGTCAGCTAATTTCTAAGTTATTATCTGGGGGGGGGGGGGGGGCAAACCACCAACAAAAAGCTAGAGTAGTCAGGTGCCCAAGTAGCTCTTTGAATCATGGTTAAAGTTGCCCCACCTTCCATGCCCTCTCACCAGAATCTGAAATGAAGGGAAATTGGTAATAGTGTTGCTATAAAGAGAAACCCTTCTCAAGTGAATCTGAGATAGGCTAGACTGCTGACCATGTGACTGCATCTCACGTCCCAGCAGCAGTTCTAGTGGCTCAGAAATGTAATTGTTTGGGTATTAATGCTGTTGAATCTGAAAAAAAAAAAGATTTCTAGAACTGATTTTGCATTGTACCTGGGATATAAGAGTTCAAGCTTGAACTGCTGTCACATGCTGCTCTTTGATGGTGGCACTATGTCTGGCTAACAGCACCATTTTTTTAAAGCACGCTTTTGATTATGGGCTGGATGCAGTGAGCTCATCTGGGTAAAAGAGCTCACAGTGTCTGAGACTCACTGACCATTCATTTACTACATCATCTATTAAAAGATACATGCATTTGAGAGCTAGATTATAAAGACATATTTTCACTCTAATTTACTTCAAAGAACCTAATTATTTACTTTCAGTACAACAGAATTAATTTGTATATGATATTCTTACTAAAACATCAGAGTGCATCTGGTAGCAAATTATACTCTATGCATCCTGCAGATTATGTTATTTGTATCTTATCTAGGTGTAGTAAATGTAGATATAGCTGGGCAGAGTTGAAGATGTGAATTATGAAACTAAAAAGTAGGATTTAATTCTTTTAGAGAGCACTAGGAGTCATAGACCATGGAGAAGGATGGGACTTGAAAAAAAGCCATAAAGTTACATTTTGTTCTGAGTAACAACAAGGCTGTTCCAAATGGTAAAACCAGGACTGCCACTAACACTACAGGGAGAAAATGTGTGTTTACACTCTGCTGAGCTATGCAACAGCTGCAGTAATGTCAACTACATGTAAAGCTACATCTACGCTGGTACGCAGACTTGGTTACTTGACTGTGTACATGCTTGTGTACGTTCCTAAAACCCGCACCAAGTGCCCCATATGCTGTACAGGACACAAGTGTAGTGCTGTGTACACACATTCACCCACATCCTCTCTGTCACTTTTGTTAAGCAATGTTAGTGCCCCCATTTCAGGAGTGGTATCCCAGGATTCTGTGCAAAGGGATTCACTCTAGGACAGTGGTTTTCAATCGGTATGCCGCGGAACATTGGTGTGCCATGAGAACTGTCAAAGTCTGCCATGAAATTTTGTACAAAGGTAATAAAAATCAATGTAAAAGAAACATTGTTTCATCTTAAACAATATTCTATCCAACCAAAATTACAACTCATAAAACTCATGAAAATTAATCATCAAATTAAAAGCAAGGTATTGGTCTTTCGATTCTAAGATGTGAACATTCTAAATGCAAATGGCCAAAGGGCAAAAATGAGATGATGTGTATTTTTTTCTGGTGGATATGAAACATTAATGCATTTGATCCCTCTTTGGTTTCTTGTATGCACTATGTTGCTAACCTGTCTAATAAGACTGGAATCATATTAAGTGTAAGTAAATGTGAGGTTTACGAGCAATTGACTCAGCTGAAAAAAGTGGGTATATCATGGAATTGTCTGTCTCATTGAAGTGTGCTGTGTTACTGAAAAGGTTGAGAAACACTGTTTGAGGAACTACTTTGTTGTGTGCTGTTGGTTGATACTGTTCCCTGCTTTCACACATTCACACATTTCCAATGGCAATTCCTGGTCACCAACTGGAAGACTGGATCCTTCCCCCATGCCCATTTCTCCAGGTTTCCTGGACCTAAACCCCATTTCACCTCAACCTCTCCTGCCTTCTGCATGGCTCCCTTTTGTAAGGAGATGGAGGATCAGAAGATGGGAGAAGGAATCACCAAAACCATAATTTCTACCCAGATCTCTATGAGGAGATATATTCAAGAAAATGTTTCAAAATCAACTTCTTAAAGTATAATTTAAACACAGACATGTCAAACGTGTCATCAATTAATGTTCAGAACATTTTACCAGATTTTTTTTTAATGATACATTTTGCTATAAATGGAAGGAGTGGTTTTAAATGATTTGTTATCTTTGACAAAAAAGTGGTTCCATGGCACTAATTATCAGCTTTGTTTATTATGGCAAAATAGTTGTAATGAGGCACTGGTTAAGACATCAGCATCCAGCCAGAAATTACTGGAATCCATCTACAGACAGTATGCAAATAGTTACATAACATACATAACATAATTCATTACAATCCCAAAGTAATTTATTACAAAAATCTTTGTTTTATGTTGGTCTTGGTCATTTTTAGGCATCAGTGGGAAGACGGATGTTATGTTGAGGCCCTGTAGCCAAGATGTTAGAAACAGACACACAAAGTGGAGTCCAAGAGTATGTGTGGCTTTATTAGGAGAGAGCTAAAAACCAAGCTAACTGGTTTGGCTAGTACCCTAATGGTCTAATTCTATTACTATGGCAAACAGTGAGTTATCTTGCTACAGCAACTGGATGAGGCACAACAATGGAGATTACTGATGAGTAGCTGCACCTTTGTGGTGGTATTCTCCTGATAACCTAGTTAAATACAACACTTTTTACATGCTATAAGAAGCACACCCATGAATTAAATTTGGCAAAATTGGAGAGGATTAGTAGTATAGTCCTGAATGGGTTGTACTTTACTGATATGTCCATGCCAGCATACAGTGAGTACAAAGTCATGCTATATGGAGGACACTTCCAGACAGCAAAAATGCTGGAACACCAACCCAGTGTGTTTTAGCCCCATTACCTCTGTGGAGAGGAAGTACGTGGAGCATCAGGAAAAAGTTAAAGATGCTGGGGCAAGTGATAGCTATGGGTTAGACTCACCTTATAGACTCACTCCATGGCATGTATTTTGAGAACACCTGCTTTGTCTGCAATAAGCCTGAAGGAATTAATTAAGCACCATTTCAACACATGAGACAAGTGAGAACCTGTATGAAGCAGTCACTCTTAGCAGGAATGTTGCCTGGAAAGTAAAGTTAATCGGTTGCTGTGACATCCCGCAGGATACAGTCTGCACTGTTGAACAGGTGTGTCTCCTCTGTTTTCCAACCTGAGATGCCTTTGCTTTGTTTTACTGGTGAACTGCCTCTCCTAGCCAGCCTCCACACAGCCTCCAGCATGTAACTGGCTCCCAGCTACACATTATTAAGAGCCACTAGTTAGCCACTCATGAATTACATTGCAGAAGAACAACAGCAGATTTTCTAGTCCAAGACCTTCCTCCAAAAATATGTGTCTTGTACTGCCCCGCACAATACTGCACAATGCAAGCTCATATAAATCTGTTATTGTGGCAGTGAAAAATGATATGCATAACCTTGTTATCCCAAATGGAGTTTCCCCATATACTTTAATACAAATACACTGGTTAGATAAAACAATAAAACAAGTTTATTAACTTCAGAAAGATAGATTTTAACTGATTACAAATAAGGAGACATAAAAGCTAGAATTTGTTATAAATAAAAAGATAAATTGCAAGTTAAATGCCTAATTTAACAAGCTAAAGGAACTTAAAAGCAAAAGGATTTTTCTCATAAAAAACATACAGCAGTCTGTAGTGGCTAAAAAGCCTCCCAGACAGGACTCCCCAGTCCTCAGTTGAGTTCCCTGAGAGCTGCTGATGTCATGAGCAGAGATGAAGGATGAGAGTGAGGTCAAGCATTTTTCTCCCCTCTTGATAGCTGCATTTCTGATGCTAGAAAAATTCTTGTTGAGTCATGGTGACAAACAGTTTCTTGTCGATATGAGGTTTGAACCGTCCTTGTGATATAATGGAAATTTCTTGCTCATCCTTCCCCTTGACAGAAAATGATTGCTTAGCTAAGTGATAGCCCACCTGACCTTGCTGATATCTGTCTGGGGATGCTAGTGTGTCTGTCTCTGAAGAACTGGTTTGGGCCTGTATGTCTACTCTGGAACATGTTACAGCAATGTTAAATAGTAGAAACATAACTTTGTCTGTATACTATGTTGATACACATATTTTACAAGGACAATAATGTTCAGCAGATTATGAGTTTTCAAGTGACACCTCACAAGGTATACTTTGTACAAATGTAACATAGTCTTATAAAAATGGTGGGCATAGTGGTGAACAAATCAAATAACAGCTTCCTTATTTTTCTATCACTAACTTGCCCATGAGTGAGATTTTCCTATGTTATTCTCCCAGACTACTCCCTCTCATCCACATGGCCCCTGGCATTTTGCTGCCTGCATGCTGGTCAAGAAATGCAGAGACACAAGAGCACAAAGATTACTCCTTAATAATCACAGGTATACTAACCAAAAAAATGCCCATACATACAAAACTGCATATCACACTGAGTGCTATATCAAGAATGTATATAATGTGTTGCATCAAAAAGTAAAGCTAACAGAAATGAATACTGATTTTACTACTGCAAATTGTGTGACTCAGCTGGAGATTGTATATTGCAAATGGAAGCACTCCTATTTATAGGAACCTGAAAACGTTAAAAGAATTAATCATGTGTCATGTTCTAAGCAGTAACTGATAACAAAGTACTGTCAGTCAAGGGCCACAGTTTACCTTTGTGGGGGCTGCATGTTTGACATGTCTGTGTGTTAAAGTATAATTGTTAAAAGTTGATATTTAAATATTTTCTTGAATATATATCTACATAATTGCTCTAGTTTGTCATGTGTGGTACTGTTACATTTGTGAGAGGAAGAACTTTTGAATGATACCCAACTCGACCCATTTCCAAGAACACTGTATTATCAAAATTTCCACTAACCGGAAGACCTGGACCTGACAGCCAGGGAGACAGTGATTCCATGATGCCAGGATGCAGAGTGTGATAGGACTGAAATTTGAGCCTGTAGATTTTTACAAATCAAATAACACCTCCCTTACCTTTCTACCACTAACTTGCCCATGGAACGAGATTTTCCTATGTTATTTTTCCAAACTACTCCCTCTGGTTCACATGGCCCTTCGCTGCCTCCATGCTGGTCGAGAAATGCACAGACAAAAGGGCACAATGATTATTCCTTAATAATCAGTTGTATTATTGAGCCCTTGACAGCATCCAATCCAGCTCATCATAGAAGGGATACGTATGATGACAAGCCCTCCTGGAGTGATAGTTTGAGTCTTTTGTTCACCTGTTCAGGAGTCTCAGGTGCTTGATGTGTTCCCAGCAGGGTACTGGTGGTCAGTAAATGACCACCATCTCCAGCCTCTGGCAAATTTTCCAGGTTAGGTGAATGTTCCTGCAGCTCCAGGCAAAGCTGTTGAGGACAGTGTACTCCTACAATATATTAATCACCACCTGTGATTGGCAGCAGGACCGGATTAAGGGCCTCCCCACCCGCCTGGGACCTGAGCCCCCCATTGTGAGCCCCCTGCCTGGGGTTCTGACCCCCCACTATGGAGTTCTGGTGGTGTGGCAGGCTGGGATCCTTGGGTGTCAAATCTGCATATGAATTCCAATTCTGCAGTTTCTCTTTTGGACCGCAGTTTATATAGTTAAAACTTGGGTCCTGCCTAGCTGTATCTTTACCAATCATTTTAGCGGGGCCATTCTTTGGGGGGTGGTGATGGTGGGGGCAATCACCCCAAGTCCCACGGTTTTGTGGGCCCCCCACTGCTGTGCAGCCCACTCCACCCATCCCCCTGTCTTTGACTTGCCACTGAAGACAAGGGGCAGGTCAGGAGGACAGACCCCAGCCTCAGAGCCAGTCCATCCCACCCTGAGGGAAGAGCAACTGGCCCAGTGGTGGAGCAGAAGAGCAGAGCCCGGCCTATGGGCCATCCCACCCTGCCTCTGCTCCTGGCTCCTGCGGCCGGGCCCAGGGCTGGCTCCAGCAGGGTCCTTGGTTTCCCAGCCAGTGTTCCCTCTAAGCTGCATGGGTGCGCGGCCGCACAGAGGCCGTCGCAACCCCCGCGCAGCACTGAGGGACCCCCGCGCAGGCCAGCAGCCTCCGCCGCCCCCTGCTGATCCCCGGGGCTGCGGCTTTACCGCTGCAGACCTGGCCTGAGCCTGGCCTCTGGGCTGGCCCTCCCCACCACCAGGGCGGAGCAGGCAGGCTCAGGGCCAGGGCATGTGCGCGCGCCTGCCTGCCTGCCCCATGCGGCCAGGGCAGTGGGGTGGCCGCAGCCAGGGCAGGCTCCCGGGCTCCAGCCCGCTGGCCGCCTTGACTTCCCGGCCCGGGGCCGGGATCGGCTCCACTCCGCCGACAGCCTCGGCTTCCCGGCACGGGGTCAAGATCAGCCTCCGGTGCCGGGGTCTGCTCTACTCTGCCCTGCTGGCGGCCTCCCGGGGTTGCATTCGGGTCCCGGCTGCCAGCGGCCTCGGCTTCTTTCTTTCTTTTTTTTTCTTCTTTCTTTTCTCGGCTTCTTTCTTTCCTTCTTTCTCTTCTTAGCCTTCCTTTTTCTTTCCTTCTCTTCTTTGCCTTTCTTTTTCTTTTCTTCTTTCTCTTCCTTCTTTTTTCTTTCCTTCTTTCTCTTCCTTCTTTTTTCTTTCCT
>ML685930.1:429634-450203 GCA_007922175.1 Pelusios castaneus | reverse complement strand
TGCATCTTTCTTTTTCACCTTTTGGAAATGCTTGTGTAGTTTGCCATGCCAATAAACTGTGTTAGAAAGAAAGAGTGTGCGTGTGCAGGTGCCTAGGTATGAGCACCTGTTGTAGGGGTGTGTCTGTAGGTGTGAAATTTGCTGACTGCGTGCCCGTCGCCTTAGCCTTTGGACACGGATCCCCGTGTTACAGACACTCCTGGAATCACATTACAGTCATTCGCTCCCTCGCACAGCGCCGTTCCCCGAGCTCCCGCCTTCCCGCCCCTTTCTCTCCACTCGTCGGGTCCACTGTCTCGCCGCAGCACTTCGTCTGCCGCCGTGGGGCGCTCGAGGCGAGGGCGGCGCTCTAGTTCCGACTGTCTCTATGGTGCGGGCTGCGCGAACACCGGCGCGGCTCCTCCCCCCGCAGTCACACCACCCGCCCACCGGCCGCGGCGCCGCTGCGTCAGTCAGACAAGATGGAGACCGCCGAGGAAGGTAACGCGCGTGCCGGGCCCCGTCTCCCCCAAACCCGGCCAGGCTCCTCTCCGCGTCATCCCCGGGTGCGGGGGCGCGGGGGGACGGGGCGCGGTGCAGGCGGGGCCGGCGGTGCGGTGCTGCGGGGCGCGTGCGGGCCGCGTCTCTTATGTAACGTCCCTGGCCCGGCCGCGGCTGTGGGGAGGGGGCGGGTGCGGAGCCGAGTCGGCGCTGGGCTGCGGGCGGGCGGTTACTGCGCTGCCCAGCCCCAGGTGCGCCCCGGTCCAAAGTGTTGGCTGCGGGTCAGGGGGCAGCTCTGCGCCGGGGCGAGGTCCGGATCCGAGTGGCGGGGGAACGTGGGAAGGGTTCCCCTGGAAATCCTTTCATGTTCTCTCGCCTTTCACCCGCTCTCTGCCTCTCCCAGATGTGCTACGGGGGGAGGAAGGTCCTTGAGGCACCGTTAGGTCTTTCTGCAAATAGTGCAGCCATTGAGGTGTTATAAAGGGGGCATTTCCGGTGTTTGGTAACAGGTAAATGTATTGTGTGTAATTCTTAAAAGAAAAGGGTGATGTAGAAGGTCTGTTTTAAATACAAATCTTCTGTAATGTTGTCCACAATGTAAGTGGTTAGAGCATTCAGCTGAGAGGTGGCACATCTCTGGTCAAATCCTTTTCCCCAGCGGGCAGAGGGGAGACTGGAACTGGTGGTTTCCTCATGTCCTTAGTGAGGACCCTAAAGGTTGGGCTAAAGGTAATAAGTGGATGATCTGTTTCTTGACTCCCTGGTGCGGAATTATGCAGTCTCTGAGCGTACCTTCTGGAATGGGCCATAGTGCCATAAAAGCAGCCATTCTGGATCAGACCATCTTGCCCACTGAAAGGGACCAGTAAAAGATGCTTGAGAGGGAATGAACAGAAAATGATAACTTATCGAATGATCCATCCCTAGTCATCCAGTCTTTGGTTCTGGCAATCAAAGGTTTAGGGATACCCAGAGCATAGGGTTGCATCCCTGACTGTCATGGCTAATAGTCTTTAATGGACCTATCCCACATGAACTTATCTAATTTTTTTTTTTTTTAAACCAAGTTTTGGCCTTGACATCAACTGGCAAAGAGTTCCATGGGTCGCGTGCAGAAGTAATTCCTGTTTTAGAACTACTGCCTGTTAATTTTATTGGATGATTCCTTAGTTCTTGCATTTTGGGAAGCAGTAAATAGCAGTTCCCTATCCACTAAAACCATTCTTGATTTTTATAGACTTCTATCATGTCTTTCCTTAGTCATTTTTCTTCTAAACTGAATAATCTCATTTTTTTTAGTTTTTCATTTTGTAGAAGCTGTTCCATACCCCAAATAATTTTTGTACCATTTCCATTTCTAATGTATCTCTTGAGATGGGTCATCCAGAACTGTGTACGCTATTCAAGGTGTGGTGCACCATGGATTTATACAGTAGCATTATATTATTTTCTGACTTATCTATCCCTTTTCTAATGGTTTCTAACATTGTTAACTTTCCTGTCTGCCAATGCCCATTGAGTAGATGATTTTGGAGAAGTATCCATAATGACTCCAAGATCTTCCTTGAGTGATAACAGCTAATTTAGAAATCATCATATTGTACATGTAATGGCCATTATGTTTTTCTAATGTACATTGTTTTGCAGTTATCAGCACTGAATTTAATCTGCCATTTTGGTGCCCAGTCAGCCAGTTTTATAAGATCCCGTTGTACCTCTTCAAAGTCAACTTTGAACTTGCCTAATTTCATAGTGTCTGTAAACTTTGCCACCTTGCTGTTCACCCACTTTTCTAGCTCATTTTTGAATATTTATCAGCACAGGTCCTAGTACAAATGCTTGGGGGACCCTGCTACTTATCACCTTCTGTTGAGAAAATTGAGCATTTATTTCTACATTTTGTTTCCTGTCTTTAAACCAGCTTCTGATCTGAGGTGACCTTCCCTCTCATCCCATGACTGCTTGCTTTGCTTAAGAGCCTTGGGTGTGGGACCTTGTCAAAGGTTGTCTGAAAGTCCATATTCTGAAAGTCCATTTTCACTCCATATATCCACTGGTCACTCTTGTATATATGTTTGTTGACCCCGTCAAAGATTTCTAATGGATTGGTGAGGCATGGTTTCCCTTTACAAAAATGTACTAACTCTTACCCAACATATTGTGTCTGTCATCTGTGTCTTTATATAGTTTATATAGTTTATGTGATCTTTATATAGTTTCAAACAATTTGCCTGGTACTGAAGTTAGACTTTTACTAGGCCTGTAATTAGTAAGGATTGCCTCTTGAACCTTTTTAAAAAATTGGCTTTACCATTAGCTATCCTTCAGTCATCTGGTACAGATGCTGATTTAAGTGATTGTTACATACCACAGTTAATATAATAGTTCTGCAATTTCATATTTGAGTTCCTTCAGAACTCTTGAGTGAATACCATCTGGTCCTGATAAATTAAACATCAGTAAGTCATCAGTTTGTTTTAAAATCTCCTTTATTAACCCCTTAATTTGGGATATTTCCTCAGATTTGTCACCTTAAAAGGAGGGAGATGGTGGAGAGTAAGGTGTATGAATCTTGCACGTGTCTTTTGCAGTGAATGCAATGCAAAGAATTCATTTAGTTTTTCTGCAATGGCCTTGTCTTTCTTGAGTGCTTCTTTAGCACCCTGATTATCCAGTGGCCCCACTGATCTTTTTTGGTAGGCTTCTTGCTGGTGATGTTCTTAAAAAGAATTTTTCAGTTTAGGTTTTTGAGTTTTTAATCTTTTTAAAAAAAAAAAAAAACCCGTTAAATCACTGGTGGAGGCTTGAGTTTTGAAGTTGTGGGAAAAGTGTCATAAAGACAACCTGTACATTTGCAAATAAGAAAAAATGCAGTTAAGGTATTTGTTGAAAACACTATAAAATCAAGACAAGAGGCACTACTTTTCAGTTTTCTTTGTGAAAGTTGGGACCTACAGTATTTACTGGACACTGGGGCTTACTCAGTGATGCGTGTGATGCTGACAGCATGAAGCCTGTCTTCTTGAGGTAAAGTAACATGCATTTCATATTTTAGTTTCATGAAAAAAATTAGAAAACTGGGAAATAAAAGAAAATAGGTACAATCCACAGCTTCCTGCATTGTTCTAGAGGTGTAAGTGACTGTGTGGATCTGCACTTTGTTGTTGAGTTGATGCATTCAGCAATTAATGGTAAAATTAAACTTTTTACAATCAATTTAAAGGGCACTTGCAACTTTTAAATAATTGCTTAGGCCTTTTATACTGTTTTCATAATGGCCATGTCTATTTCGGGATTTGTGATGAGATTTACTGCAAATTTATCTCAAGTTTCAGGTCATTGTTGAGAACAGGGATGTTATGTATTAGTATGGGATTCTCTGAGAGCAAAGAGAAAATGTCACTGCCCTAGTATTTTTAATAGTAGTGAAGTAAATTATTACTCCTTTAATATGTCTCTAAATAAAAGAAAATAGATTAAATTAAGTCAAGTCACAGGCTAAGTCTACACTAGAAAAATTAGCCATTGCTGCCATCAGTTGTCAGCGGTAGGTCCAACGCTGGTTAAGCTACATGCAACTTAATTACGTTTGGAGAGCAGGGCACATCATGTTCAGCACCATTTCAGGAAACTTTTGTTAAGACTTGTGTGGAACAAATTTTATTTTAGTCACTTTTTTTTAAATGATGTTCATCATTACAAGCAGTGTTCTAAACTTGCAGTGTGGTGCTGAATCTGTTGCTGATACCTGTTAGCAATTGGTAATTTTTAAATATGGCTTAGGTTGGATTGGCTAGTTCTGTAGCACATTGACAATCATTAAGGCTGTTCAAGTAAGCCCCTGGAATTGTGTTTCTAGGGTATGTCTAGTACATCTTTTGAATGTTGGTATGTTACTTTGGAGCTTTATTTGCCCTCACACACTACTGTTGCACTGAAGGGCTATCAAAAACACTTAGATTTTGCCCTCTTCCTGAAAGTTAGGATTTTGGAGCTCACACTCTAGCATCCATGTTTCCTATCACTCTAGGAAGACATCAGCACCCTACAGAAATAACTGATCAACTGCAGCATCATGCAACAACTGTTAGCATCATGGTAATGGGGAGACTAGCTAGGCTCCTCTTCACTGCCCCTGTATAGCCTTCAGGTGTATGTGGTCTAAGCAGTCCCCCTTTTCCCAGAAGCACCTGTTTACTGCCTTTACAGCCTCAGGAATCCTTATAATGGTTTCATTTCTGGACTCAGAGCTGTTTTTTGAGGTTGGGAAACTGATTAGGGATGGGGAGTATGTGGAAAAGGAAGATAATTTAGGGGTCAGATACTGAGCAGACCTGAGTGACAGCTTTGCAATGCCATACCATAGTGGCATCAGAATACATGCTCCATAACTGAACAATGGACTTATTGCTCAGTAGCACCAGACACATTTAGGGATCTACTGATGCTGACTGGGTAGCAGCAGAGTGTGTCAGAAATCTCAGAAGCATTGGTTGCTTTTCTGTTACATCCAATGTGGGTGTGGGGCTAGAATGGGGTCTGTTGATTGAGGAACTAAAGGGATAGTTTGTTTGGGGTGGTGGGAAGCTATTAATGCTAGCAATGGAGTATAACATCCCAAGGATGATAAAAGATTAGGCAGCAAGCCAAGGTTAACTATTCCTGAGAGGAAAAACAAACAGGGTGTCCCGTGGCACTTTTAAAGGCTAACAAATTTATTTATTGTATGAGCTTTTGTGGGTGTAATCCCTCTTCATCAGACACATGAAATGGAAACTACCATGTGGAAGGGAATATATAAGTGCAGAGAAGGGTAAATCACAAGGTCGGTTCAGTCTTTTCCTGCAAACCAAGCAAGTTGTTTTGATTCAGACAGTGTGGAAGAAAGGATAAGGTGAGAAGGTTAAAAGAGGGGGAAATCACCTTTTGTGATGACTGGTCCAGCCCAAATCTCTATTCAGACCTAATGGAATGGTGTCAAATTTGTATATTAATTCGAACACTACAGTTTCCCTTTGGAGTCTTGATTTGAAGGAGTTGAGGGGATACTCTTGATAGACAATTTTTGAAAAATTGGAATAGTTCAGATTACCAAACTGTGCATGTTGTTAGCCTGTGAGACTATATGATGATACGATTGCCCTTGTCTTAACTGTTACAAATGCTGTTTTGTTTTAATTTAGGTCCCAAACCTGCAAACTTTCATATCAGTAGTTCCACTGAGGTGATTTCATTTCATTCATGCATAATGTTAATCGTGTGTAAATATTTAGACTTGGGGCCTTATATTATAACCTCCATGTACACCTATGTTTTACAGCATGGTGAGATGCAATCATATGAGAGTCTGAGGGCACTACTATATATACACAATAGCATTAATTTTAAATTTAACAGCATTTAAATTTGTATAACACGGTGACTTTTTCTTACTCAGCCATGGAGAATGGATGGACTTTTTCAAGTCTTGATTCTCTTAAGGTTGTCAGCTTGCCCCCTGTGTAATAGTTTGTAAGCCTTTAAAGGCTGGTTTAAAACTATAATTAACATTCTCTTACTATACCCTCTTTAAACACATACTGCTAAGTCACCCTAATTGACTATATTATGCTGCTATAAAATTGTCAAAACTCGTATCCATATGCATATCTTTCATAGAGAATATTTGAAAGGCTAAAACTTTTATTTATATCAAATTCCCATTTGTGCTGGTGAAGGATACTGCTTTGATTTATAGTTAAATTTAATTCATAGGTAAATATCTTAAACTCCAGTTTTAGGCATTGGGATGCTGAAGAGAGAGCTCTCTAAGGGGGAAATAGTAGACTGAGCTGTTGTATGTTGAGAAAAATAGTTAGGCAATCTGGCTTTAACAAAGTTTTTCAAGGTAAAGAGCATAAATTTCCCTGCATGTTGTACGTAAACACAGGGAAAAGTGAGAACTATATTTGCAAATAGAGAATTACACCTGTCACAGCCAGAACTCATTTTGAATGTTGCAATATGTAGGCAATAGTGTGTGTAACTAATTCCAAGCAGCTGCCCTCAGGAGACAATAGATTGAAGCTGATGGTTGCCTTTGAAGCCTGTGCTGTGTTAGGCCTAAAGTTTGTATATATATTTATACAGTAATAAAAAGAACCCTGTGACACCAGTTACAGGAACTTATTTCAATAGCTAGAAGTAAAATTCCATACAAAACCAAAGAATTTCACTCCCCATCCACCCTGATAGATTCAACTCTGTCCTTTACAACAACTTGTACAAATTCATGTGCCTTGCAGCATGCCACTCTGAGAATGTATTACCTCCCTTCTCCAGTTTTTAAAATCAAGGGAGGTACTTATCAAGCATCTTGACTGATCAAGTGTGGTGTGGGAAGTAGTCTTTTCAGAGGAAATACCTGAACTAATTTAGGACTTTATAGGTCAAAAGTAGCACCTTTAAATTCCATCCAAAAGAGAATAGGCCACCAGTGCAGATCATATGATGTTTCAGGAAAGTAACACTTAATAAGCAAGCTGTGTAAAGTGTGGCAACTTAAGTTTTTAATTGATTTAAGGTATATGCCTGTGTCGAGTGCATTGAAGTAATCCAGTCTTCAGGCAACAAAGGTATGGGTGGCTATTTTAAGGTACAAGCCCCAAAGTTAGGATTCCATTGTACTAGGCACGGTAGAAATTGTAAGCTTTTGGGGGCAGGGACTGTTTCTTACTGTCTAAATAGATAAGTCATGTGAGGTGAAGAGACATGTTTATGGTCCCACAGTGGGCCAGTTTCAGAGGAATAAAACCCTGGTCTCCTAATTTTCAGCCTGGCATCCAATACCTCAGACAATGGTGCCTCTCTTATGGGTTATTTTAGCAGGACTGCATCTGAAAAATGTCGTGTTCTCCCAGCCAGATGTAGTTGGTTAAAAGGACCTCTGGACTCTGCTTCTGTGTTTTTATTAAGCTGCAACTGAGGTTAAAACACAACAATCAGACTGCATGCCCATGGAGTAAATAACTGGCAGATGAATGTCCGTAATCAACTGTGGACATCCGCTTCACTATATCTACCAATATTATTTCAATTTTATGTGGATTGAGCTTCAGTCACCTAGCTTTTATCTGTGTCCTAATCTCACCCCAAAATTGGACTAGGCATTCAACAGCACTGGTTTGCATTAGGAGGTGATTATAAAGGTGGATATCAACAGTCTATTAAAGTATTAGCTCAGAACTAACCTTCTTAGGCTGTTTCTACACAGCAACATGAGTCTTTGGTTAGTGGGACTCGAGTCAGCTTAACCATGTTACGGAACCCTGGGCTGAATTATTCTTCATTGCATTTTAACCCTAGGTTAAGGATTTTCTGATCTGTGCTACAGTCTAGGGCTTTGGCATCCATACTGTCATGCACAGATCTGAGTTAAAGTAATTATACCCCAGAATGCCTACTTGCCTTCTGCCCCACAGTGTCCACGCTTTAGCCCCAGGAATGTGGTGCACTATGGGAAAACTTTGTACATTTATGGATAGGCTGGGACATTATTCCCACCAAATGACATTGCCATAAATGGTATGTGTTTAGGGTGTGAGGTGGAGGAAGAACTGGCTTTCTTTTGGCAGGCAAGCAGAGCTTAGAAGGGGGTGGTCTTGATTGCCATGTAATGTAAGTTGGAAAGACATGATGGAAAATAAATTTGTGTCTGGCGTGGAGGGTTATCACAGTGACTTTGAGAAATGATTTGATCGAATTGGTCTCCCCTGAAAATCCTGGGAAGCTCTCTGACCGTGAGCTTGTGCAAACTGCAGGTCATTTGCCTTTCAGGAGTACCTCCTTAGTGGAATGCACACTGCGTTAGAGTCACCACACCTGTTGAAAGTCTTCTGATCCTGGCTCAGCTCAACACTGGCACAGAAACATCTCCCAGTGTACAGCTGCTGGTGCTATCTTACTACTACTTTTCTATCATGTCTCTAGAAGTAGCCAACATGGTGACCCATTGGTCTGCTTAATAATCAAGGTTTTTAGTTCTTGGCACAGGTATTTAGAGTCCTGCCCCTCTGCCCAAGCATGGTTGGTCTAGGCTGCTCTGCCAACAGCCATCCCTTCTGCCCCCTTCTGCAGTCAGATGGAAGGATTTGAGCAAGGAGGCTGCCTCCTTGCTGAACTACCATCCCCATGGCTACAATAGGGAAACTGCCTGTGTTCTGTAGCACCGTGTGCTCTATATGGGACTCTAGGCAGATCAGTGCTTCCATCTCTCTGGCTCCCACATGACCCCAAGTGGCTAGAAACCCAGACAGAGTACTTTGTCATGCTCTCTGCTACAGCCGGGGTAGGAGAGCCCTGATTGCCTGACCCCTTGGCTGCAGCAAAGAGCCTGCACTAGTCTCATAGTCTTGTGGCAAAGTACTCCGCCTAGGTCATAGAATCATAGAATAATAGGGTTGGAAGGGAGCTCATGAGGTAATCTAGTCCAACCCCCTGCTAAAAAGCAGGACCACTCCCCCTAAATTATCCCAGCCAGGGTTTTGTCTAACCGAGCCTTAAAAATCTCCAAAGATGAAGATTCTACCACCTCCCTAGATAGCCCATTCCAATGCTTCACCACCCTCCTAGTGAGAGAGTTTTTCCTAATATCCAACCTTGACCTCCCCAGCTGTAATTTGAAACCATTGCTCCTTCTTCTGTCCTCTGTTACCCTCGAGAACAGCCTAGCTCCCTACTCTTTGGAGCAACCCTTCAAGTAGTTGAAGGTTGCTATCAAATCTCCCCTCAGTCTTCTCTTCTGTAGACTAAATAAGCCTAGTTCCTTCAGTCTCTCCTCAGAAGTCATGTGCCCCAGCCCCCTAATCATTTTTGTTGCCCTCCGCTGGACTCTTTCTAATTTGTCCACATCCTTTCTGTAGTGGGGAGCCCAAAACTGGACACAGTACTCCAGATGCGGCCTGACCAGTGTCGAATAGAGGGGAATTATCACATCCCTCGATCTGCTGGCAATACTCCTACTGATGCAGCCTAATATGCCATTGGCCTTTTTGGCAACAAGGGCACACTGTTGGCTCATATTCATCTTCCCGTCCACCATAACCCCCAGGTCCTTTTCTACAGCGCTGCTACTTAGCTGATCGGTCCCCAGCCTGTAGCAGTGCATGGGATTTTTCCGTCCTAAGTGCAGGACTTTGCACTTGTGTTTCTTGAACCTCATGAGGTTTCTTTCAGCCCAGTGTTCCAATTTGTCCAAGTCTCTCTGGATCCTGTCCCTGCCCTCCAGAGTATCTACCATTCCCCCCAACTTGGTGTCATCCGCAGACTTACTAAGCACGCATTCTATTCCATCATCAAGATCATTAATGAAGATGTTGAATAGAACCGGCCCCAGGACCGACCCCTGGGGCACTCCACTCGTTACCGGTTGCCAACCAGACATCGAGCCATTGATTCCTACCCACTGAGCCCGTTGATCTAACCAGTTTTCGATCCACCTTACGGTCCACTCGTCCAACCCATACTTCCTTAACTTGCCGACGAGAATGCTGTGGGAAACCATATCAAAAGCCTTGCTAAAGTCAAGGTATATCACGTCAACGGCTCTTCCCGCATCCACAAATCTAGTCATCTCATCATAGAAGGAAATCAGGTTGGTCAGGCACGATATGCCCTTGGTGAATCCATGTTGACTGTTCCTGATCACTCTATTTTCCTCCAAGTGTTTCAGGATGGATTCCTTGAGGTCCTTGGGCAGCAGCTCCTTTCTACAGCTGGTGAGAGCAGAGAGTCACCGGTGGTCCATGGGTTAGGAACCTCTGCTCTAGAACAGTGGTTCTCAATCTTTTGCGGGTTGCGAGACACTTGGTGGCTTATGCAGCTCTACAGGACACACCAGTCCTCCCACTCCGCGAGGCCGAATCGAGCCCCACACCCAGCTCACTGTAACACACTTACCACTACGTGGTGACACAGTTTCTAAATGTTTCCCAACACAGTGGTTGAGAACTGCTGCTCTAGAGCATCTCAGCAGGGCCCATAGGGAGGAGGAGCAATTGTTCAACATTATCTTCTTGGAACATGCAGTAAGAAAGTAATACTTAACCTTCCCAAGAGCAGCTCAGTCCACTTCCATTGATGTCCACAGGTAAATCAGCTGTACTTCATGCATATAGCAATAATCCTCCTGGGTAACAGTGATAGTGATAAGGCCTTTTTATTAACCTATGTCTTACAAGATAATGAAAGTGAGGTGAATTCAATGCTAACCACATCAGTTCTGTAATTTTACTGATGCTGCATTCAGAAAGTTTCTGGACTTATTCAATTTGAGCTTTGTACTCCATGGCATGGTCTACGCTGACCGGGAAATTTGGTGGCAGTCAACAGCAGATACACAAGCTGTGGAGCGCAGTTTTTGTATCTCCTATCAACTTGCTAACTTCTACTTAATGTGACATCTTCACTTTGCTGAGCCAATGGGAAATGCGCTCCCATCAGCACAGTGTTACTGTTTTTACGGGGATGGATTTTTTAAATTGACTTTTGGATTGATTGAGTGGATCTTTGCTTTTGCTCAATTGAACCAGAAGAATCAGTTGAATTTGCCCCCCCGTAGTGAAGACATACACCATGTAAATAGAGACCTGACTGCAATAGGTACCAAGTTACTCTTCCTTCTTTTATCTATCAAATTACTTACGTTCTTACAGCTAGTCTCTGAAAAATGAACTTGGGATGTACTGTCTTAGCCTCATACACAGAGGCTGATATGTAGTACACACTTTTTGAGATCTGTGGATGAAAACAGCTATGTAAGAGTATTATTGCTTCTGATTTTTAGAGAAGGTAAAACATTAACTGTTTGAGTTCTAGCTAAGCACAAAAAGATATAAACGTAAGTAGATGTGGCACTTTCTTGAATCTTTGGCACAGAGGTTTAACAGAGGGCATGTAGTTAATGTTTTTATACAGAAGACTTTTGGATAGGATAATGACTCTTAAGTAAGTAAATATTTTAAGTGTGCCATGTATATTGGTTGTGTTTAGGTAATTGGGATAGGTTTTGTATCTTCTCTTATAAATAGCTATAACTTTTTTTTGTTTTTGGAAAATCTCCCACAGCAATATTAATTCAGGGGAAAGAAGGTGATTGGGTTAGAACATGAGGCTGAAATTATTCTGGTCTCCTGTAGCTCCTGAAATCTGTATTGCTTCTGTTAGGTAGAAGTTGTGTTCATTTGATTAGGTATACCTTTCAGCTTTTGTGACTTTAAAGCAAATTTTGTTTATTTATTGTTTATTTCCTCTGAAGTGCTGAAAACAGTAATTTGCTAAGGTCAGGGCTAGTATAACAAATGACTCATCTTTGGTTAAACCTCAGGCCTTCCTGTCTTCTGTTTATGTTGCATAAAACTTCTACAGCTACTGTCAGCTTCCAGTGCCAAGTTGAGAGGCAGCTGTCTGGGAGCTTCAGCTTATGTCCTCAGATGACCCACATATGTTGCTGTTTTAACATTACGAATAGCTTTACATCCAGTGTGCTCATGCATGCATCCTCTGCAGTTGTCTTAGTATGTATGTGTTTATTCCAGAATCTTTCAAACTATTTTTGTGTGGTAGCTAAAGATTTTTGTCAATCTTTTTCAGTGGCTGGGTGTTCAGGAAGAAGAGGCAGTATTCTGTAGCTCATAGAATATTTCTTCAATTAAGTTAAAAATAGGTCTTGTGTATTTTTTAGTTTATTTCATTATATCAGGTATGATTTTATTTTGGTATGTGGCATGATTGTTGACCACAATGCGATATTTTCTGTTATTTTGGATTCTTAATTTATTTTGATATTAAATGCGTGAGAAACTTTAAGCAAAATTATCATAAATTTCTTGTTTTGGCCTGCAGACATATGTAGGGTGTGTCGGTCTGAAGGAACACCCGAGAAACCTCTCTATCATCCATGCGTGTGTACTGGTAGTATTAAATTTATTCATCAAGAATGGTAAGTATTAATTTTTTAGACAAAATCTGTGTTTTCTAAAAGGGACACTTGTTTAAGTCTTCTGAGTAACTAGTATGTAAGCAGAAAAGTCAGTTTATAGAGAAAATATACTTAAATGTAAACTTTTGGGCAGCTCTTGCAGGTTAGCTCACTTTGCCTACTTTCTGTCTCTATATGATAAAGAGCAGTGCTTTCTTTTGTGATGACATGCACTGGCACGGAGTGCTGCACCTTTTTTTCACAGTGATGCGGCCTTGGCTCCTGCCGCTGCCGGCGACCCCAGGTCCCTGGCCGGGGCCAGATCCAGCACCCCCAGGTTCCCGGCCAGGGTTGGGGGCTGGCTTGGGCTGCCACCATGGCGGCTCAGCTCCCTGTTCCTAGTCAGGGTCGGGGCCAGATCAGACTGAGTACTGGCACCTCTTTTTTTTTTTTTTTTTTTTTTAACCAACCCCCCCCACCACCACTGGTAAAGAGCATGTGAAAATCAAATGTGTGTATCTACGTGTTGTAACAGCCATTCTTGCTTATGAGTATAGTAGTACTTGACTGGAAGCTTTTTATGAACTGTGGTCATCAGGAAGCCAGCAGATTAAATTTACTGAACTATTAGTATACCTTTTTGCACCTTTATGGATATGAATTCGAATGTTAAAGTCTAGAGGGGTAGTTGTGTTAGTGTATTTCAGAAAAAGCAAACGAGTTCTATGGCACTTTTAAAGACTAACAAATGTATTTATCACATAAGCTTTCATAGGCAGGTTTGATGCTCAAGTGTAAACATTATATTTAAACTTTTAAAAATCCCATATTAATGCAGTGTTGTGGTTGCACAGTTAATCATGGAAAAGCCAAAGTTAAAGCTCCACGCAGTGAGACTAGATTATGATAGTGGTTAATTAGACGATCACTTACTATTTCAGTCTTAAGTGTGCAGGTAGTGTACTTTGTACAGTTGTCAGGGAGAAAATAAATTAAAGGTCCACATTAATAGCGGTGCGTGTGCCATGGGCATGTCAGCCTTCCGGATAGTACTGTCCGTAAGATTTGGGCTTATGCACACCCAAGGAATCCACACCATCACTATTTGTAACAGTTTAAAACAAATGGTAGAGAACTGTCATTTTCCAGTAGCCCACACTCCTTTTCCATTCTTGCATACCAATTTCATTTTCATAATGCTTCAATTTATTTATATGGATTTAACAGGCTTAATATATTTGATAAATTCATAAACCCAATTAATAGATTTTGAACTTCAATTTTTTAGACTTGAACTTTTCACAAGTGGCAGGAAATCAATTGCTTGTCTGTCTTACTTTTTAAAATGTAAGACACATTTTAGCCTTATGTTCATGTTTCTCTTTATTGCAGCTTAGTTCAGTGGCTGAAACACAGCAGAAAAGAATACTGTGAATTATGTAAGCACAGATTTGCTTTCACACCAAGTAAGTATATAGCATCTTTTCTGGCTTTCTTAACACTATTGTTTCCTTATTTTCTTTTTGGTGATATTTATAGTGATTTTCTTCTTAGTGATATTTATAGCTTTTTTTATGTCTAAGTGTATCTGTGGTTTTGGACTATGTCTCTTATTCTTTGACAGACAGCTCTTTTGAGTTGATCACAGTTTAGGCTTTCTAAAGTTTTTCTTTTTTTGTAGCAAAATAATACTGATCCTCTCTCCCCCCCAGTCCACCTAAAAAATATTCATTATCTTTTCAGTGTCTTTGTTGATGGCCTCAATGCCAGTTCATGGACTGTCAACCAACGTTAAATAAATTATTGCATACAGTTCATTTTCAGTTAGTGTATGAAGCAAGAGGAAAGTTCTGAGGAATCAAAGTTTTAAATGTTAAAATGAGGTAAAGCAAATCTGTAATCTATAACCGACAAACCTTTTTCAGTTGCTTTTATCTGCAAGAACATTATTTAGTAAGATACTAAGTCAGTTCTGCTAATGTCTCAACCAGACAGTTGACACTAATAATGTACTCAAATGTTCTCCGTCCTTTCTACTGCCACCTCAGTCAAGGTTGAGTAGCTACCACAAATAATGGCTTATCTATTAGATTCAACTAATGAAAATTGAAGTTAAATGATTGTTAGTTTTTAAAAAGCTGTGAATTAAGAGCTGACCGTATCTCTCTGCAGTTCTTAGTGGGATCCAGTGTTCTACGAGGCAACAAGAAAATTAACATTGGGCCAGGTATCCAATAACAAAGGCTCCTGACCTATGTGGCGCATTAGGCCTCAATCATTCAGCCCTGCCACCTCATTGCCTGTCCAGTCAGTGCAACATTCCTTGTGCTGTTTATTTTGATTGTTTCCTTTATGATCCTTCCAAATTTTAAATGTGCTGCATGCAGAGGCTATTTTTTACTAATGAGTCCCTGCATTCTAGGAGCTGTCCAGGATGGGGAGGGAAGCTGGAGGTTAGAATAGTTGGATTTTTTTGTTATCTAAGTGGCAGTTTGGTTTTTGTTGCTGGAGGACAGGTAATAAATATGTCTTCTTCATCCTCCAGACTCAGTTGCCTCAATCCCCACCCAGTTAGAGGAGGAATACTTTATTCTCCAGCCCAGGAACCCTTGATAGCAATTAGCTACTACCTTGTAACTTGCCCCAGAATATGTCATTGGAACCATAATAATATAAAAGTGCATTGGAATGATGCTACTACTACTATCTTCAGAAATTAGATATCTAATATTGACAGTATGGGGTTAATGCCACACAGATGAGTGGAGCATTTAGCATCTTTCAGAGTTAGTTTCAGACTGTTTGATAGTCTGACATGTTACTGCATTGGTTATATTTGCTTCTTAGTTATACTTCTAGCTTTCAAGGGTTTCCTCTTAAATCTTAAAAAAAACTGGGTGAATACAAATTTATTTAAAATAGAGCTTAAAAAATCAGTTTTATTTAAATAGTATTTTTATTTAAATGTAGATTTATTTTTTAAAAATAAACTTATTTAAAATTAAATTTGTAATTTGACATGCTGTGCTAAAGCCTGAACTTATTATAATGTATTAAAATAATTTAAGTGAAATACAAAAAAAATATAAGCACTACATGTTTGCTGTCAAATTTTAAGGAAGGTCACATCACTGACCTGGTGAAAGTCACTAAGCATCTGGAGTCAGAGTTTGTTGAAATGCTGAACTACCTGAGAGCAGTAGCCTTTGCTGTATGTGTTGAGAGAATACAGTGTTTTCTTCAGCTAGTTCAGTTTAATAGCTAGTTGAGAAGACAACTGGGAATTGCTTTACAATGGGCACCACACATCTCAAAGAACCACAGTTACTATATAGTAACAATTTCATTTCCTTAAAGAGTAGTAAAAAGGGAGAGTGATCCCAAATCAATTGCAGAATACACATCTAGACCTAAACATTTACATAAGTGTGTGTTTAAAATGAATAGGAAATATTTCCTACCTCTCAGAACGTTTCAATCCTTGGATCTCTCTCTTCTGCAACATCTGGTGACCTCAGTCACACTTAAACTGTGCTGGGAACCATGTTCTTCACACTCCTTTAGGTGTTAATGAAATTATTAATTGTAAGTGGGACAGAAACAGAACTCTCAGTTCTTGGCAGGGACATGAAGGACTTGATTTCAACAGTTGTGTATTGAAGAAATTGGTCAAAACTTGTAACCAGGTCACTCAGATGTCTGAAAACATTCAGAAGACTAGCCTGATTTTTAGATATGCATTTTTAAAAATTTGCTCTTTTTTGTAGTTATATAGGCTACGTTTTGACTGAACAATAATTGTAAAAATAATTTAGTCTGTTTTTCATCATTTCCGTAAAAGCATTTTGGTTCACTTTTAACTAACTTTTTTTTTCTCTCTTTGGATTTCTAAAGAACAGCTATTCCATAGGTCCCCCCACTATAACATCACACCGAACAATCATGAGTACTGGAGCTTGTCTACTGAGATAGATGTGTTTATTTCCAACTATTTTGTAATTTTTTAAAATCTGCCAGTATTCCTACCTTCCATTCTTTGGGATGCAAAATGAATATTAAAAGTATATGTGTGAAATTCATGCTATACCAAGTAGGGAGGGTGGTAAAAATGGGCTTCTCTAGCCTTTGGATCAACACAGTTTTGAATAAATCAAAATAAGTTGCACAACTCCACGTCTGGTGCAGTCTGCAGTACTGATGAATGGTGGGTGTGACATTACCAGCTAAAGGAATACTGTTAAATGGCTGTTAATGGAAGGAAGCCAGTGGTGGGTTCAGTTTTTCAATCATAAAAAAACTAACTTGTAAGTTAAATAACATGCTTTGAAATGTGCCTTTGCCTTTGTGAATATAAAAAATTAAAAAATGAAGATTTTTTTTTTTACTTTAACATGAGTAATGCTGAGTAATGAGTAATATTGCTGTAATCCTTGTCCTTTCTCACTCTTGTCCCTATTTCTCACTGTTATTTACTCTTATGCTCACTGATCTGGTTTATTGAAATATCATTTAAAATGTGAATGAATTAGCTCATTTACCTACTTATTCTCAAGAAATCAGAACAAGTCCAATAACTATTAAAGCAGAACATGAACTATATTATTTTATTCTATCATTGTCATGTTATTTCACAAAAAGAGCCATGATGAGAGAGCTCTATACTTGCACTAAAAGAAGTTTCTGATAGTTTCTGCAGCTATTGTCCTAAGGTGGCATAGTATCCTGGATCTGCCGTTAAACTGCGTTTTTTCTAGCAAATTGCCAAGAATCAAGTAATAAGCAGTTGTACAATTTAGGGCATTTAAACCACTGTTTGCAAATTGGGACAGATAACATGGTGTAGATACTCACTTTTAGGCTATGTACACACGACAGGATTGTCCCGCAAGAAGCTCCTTGCGCAATAAAAGTCAGGTGACTTTTATTGTGAGGGAGAGTATACATACTGTGCTCCTTCTAACAGAGCAGAGTGTCCACACTATTTTTTCTTCTTGTGGGATAAAGAGCAGTGCATGGTGGGCACCTATCCCACCATGCACTGTAGCAGCCTGGGTTCCCAGACCTGTCAACCAGAGTTGACAGCTGCGGAAACTGGATGGCAGCGGGGCTCAAGCCACCGGCAGTGCCGGCACTCCTGGTGGCTAGGGCCCCGCTGCCGCAGGGAATTCCCTCTAGCTGCCCGACTTGATTAAGCCAGGCGGCTAGAGGGAATCCTCAATGGTAGCAGGGCTCTAGCTGCCAGGAATGCCGGTGGCGGCTTGAGCCCCAGTACCCTGAGGATTCCCCCAGGGCTTGCTGGCTCTTAGATGGCAGTGGCTGCTGCCAGGAACCAGCAAGCCCAGCGACTCGAGCCCCGTTCTCATGGCCGGGGCTCAAGCTGCTGCCGAAGGTCAGCTGCCGCAGTGGCTTGCACCCCAGTGCCGCAGGCAGCTCGAGCCCTGGTCTCATGGCTGGAGCTCAAGCTGCTGCCGGGGCTCAGCTGCCGCGGTGACTTGAGCCCCGGTACTGGGGCTCGGGGTTCAAGCTGCCTGCGGCCCCACGGCTCAAGCCGCCCTTAAAGCTGATTTTCAGGACAGCTACCTCCCGGTGACAGCCCCTGCCACCCTTTCAAACCCCGGCAGCAAGCTTGAGCCCCGCTGTCACAATGTCAATTTTTCTGATAGAGCAGTGAAATTGACTTGTTTGACGGATCCGGTGTCCCAGAACGGCCTTGATTGGCACTCTGGGATATTTCCAGAGGCTGTCAAAAGCGGGAAAAGTGTACACATCAGCTCTTCTTCCGCAGTAAGCCTAACCACCCTCGATTTGGGTGGGTTACCTGCTGCAGGGCAAGAGGCTGTTGCTGTGCAACAGGCAAGATGCTTGTGTATACGCTGGAAGCTTTATCGCGCGATAAGGAGCCTTACCGCGCAATAAAGTGATCGCGTGTACATGGCCTTAGAAAGCTTCTCGAACATGTACACCTGCAAGTTAGGTCAGGTTTACTGTGTTTTACCTTCATAAAAGTTGTCTGAAACGACGCAATTTTGGTAATGGTATGCAATTACTGCCTAGATTTATATTAAGTGTATCAGAACAGCAGATGATTGTATATTCTGTATGTTCTTGTATTGACCATATCACCATAGTATCTGAGACCCTTCCAATTCAGTGGCATGACTAATGCTGTCACATACAGTTATTCTTTCCCTCATCTACCCAGGGGGAAAGTTGTGTGCTCAGTGTGTAATTTGCCTTGAATCATCATTGTTCCTCTACTTAGGTAGAGAGTGGTATGAGATAAAGGCTGAGATAAGCATTTATTCTAGATTATAGCCTGATAAATTTTGTTTGAGTTACGGTTTTCAAATTTAGGTTGTATTTTAACCAAGTATCCAGGAGACTTAGTGCGTTAGCACACATGACTGAAAAAAGGTGGAGGAGTTGCGCTGTATGGAAGAGAGAAATATGACTGCTTAGAGCTCCAGTATAAAACTGGAGAAAAGCCTTTTGAGAGTCTCTGGGTTAAATTTAGAGGTGAGAACAACAAGGGTAATGTTGTGGTGTACGGGTATCTGTTATAGACCATCAGACCAGGAAGATCACATAGATGAAGCTTTCTTCAGAAGTTTCCAGATCACGGGGCCTAAGTTCTCATGAAAGACTACAATCACCTTCACATCTGACTGGAGAGCAAAATGGGAGTGCACAGAGAATCCAGGAAGTTTTTGGAGCGTGTCGGGGATAACTTTCTGATGCAAGTGCTGGAGGAACCAACTAAGGGCCATGTGCCTCTTGACCTGCTGCTCATGAACAGGGAAGAATTGGGTGGCAGTGTAGAAGAGGACGGCAACTTTGGCAGCAGTGATGATGAGATGGTCGAGTTCAGTTTCCTGACAAAAAGAAGAAAGGAAAGCAGCAGAATATGGACCTTGAACTTCAAAAAAGCAGATTTTTACTCCCTCGAAGAACTGATGGGCTGGATCCCCTGATAAGCTAATATGAGCGGGAAAGGAGTCCAAGAGAGCAGTATTTTAAAGAAACCTTATTGAGGGCACAGAAACAAACCATCCTGATGTGCAGAAAGAGTAGCAGATATGGCAGGTGACTAGCAATAGTGTCATGAAGTGAGCTTTTGAGGGAAAAGAGGAAATGTTAAAACAAAGCTTTCTCTATGGTGGTCCAGTTGATAACTTCTGATTCAGATTTGGTTGTCACTGATGTTCTGTGCCTATGGGGCCAAGAGTTTTGGCTTTGTTGAATTTATGTAAATTTTTTACATTATTTGCTGGAAACCTTTAGCAACAATGAAAAAGGAGAATGAATACCGGATAATTGATACAAAATCCATACATCTTTTTCACTTGACTACAAACCACTCCTCAACTCAGAATTGATAACTAATTTACTGTGCAACCCTCCAGATAATGCAGGAAAATAGAATTTTAGTGACTAATTGCATTTTTGTCTGAAGGGGGATGGATGTTGGAAACACTGTCCTAGTCTGTCACTTTTTTCTAATTGTCAAAGAGAACTACCGTATTTTTCGGACTATAAGATGCACTTCCCCCCCCCCCCAAAAGTGGGGGGGAAATGAGGGTCCGTCTTATAGTGCGAATACGGTACAGCAAGCAGTGTTCCCTTTAAACTGCGGGCGCGTGGCCGCAGAGCAGCCGTCGCACTCCCCCCCCCCCGCGCAGCAGTCAGGGACCCCCGCGCAGCCCGGCAGCCCCCGCTGCTCCCTCCAACCCCCGGGGCCGCGGCTTTGCCGCAGCACACCCAGCCTGCGCCCGGCCTCTGGGCTGGCCCTCCCCGCCCCCAGGGTGGGACAGGCAGGCTCAGGCTCGGGTCCGGAGCGCAAGCCTGCCTGCCTGCCCCACGCGGCCGGGCCAGAGGGGTGGCTGCGGCAGCGGGGGGCTCACGGGCTCCCACCCGCCGACCGCCTCCTTCCCGGCCTGGGGCTGGGGCCGGGGTAATCCACGGCCCCGGCCTCCCAGCACGGGGCCGGGATCAGCCTCCGGGGCTGGGGTGTGCTCCCCCCCACCGGTGGCTTCCCAGGGCCGCGGTAGGGTCCTCCCCCGCCGGCGGCCTTGGCTGGCTTTCTTCCTTTCTCTTCCTTCTCTTCTTTCCTTCCCCTTTCTTCTTTTCTTCTCT
>ML685930.1:344226-429534 GCA_007922175.1 Pelusios castaneus | reverse complement strand
TCTTTCTCTTCTTTGCCTGCCTTCTTTTTTCTTCCTCTCTTTCTCTTCCTTCTTTCTCTTTTTTCCTTATTTGTCTTCCTTTTTTCTTTCTCTTTTCCTTCCTCTTTCATCTTTCTCTTCCTTTTTCTTTCTTTATTTCCTCTTCCTTCCTTCCTCTTCCTGTTTCCTCTTCTTTCTCTCTTTCTTTCCTTCCTTCCTTTCTCTTCCTTCTTTTTTCTTTCTTTCTTTCTTTTCTTCTTTTTTCTTTCTTTCTCTCCCTTTCTCTTCCTTCCTTCTTTTTTCTTTCTCCCTTCCTTTTTCTTTCCCTCTTTTGCTTTCCTTTTTCTTTCCTTCTTTCTCTTCTTTGCCTTCTTTTCTCTTCTTTGCCTTCCCTTTTCTTTCCTCCCTTTTCTCTTCTTTGCCTTCCCTTTTCTTTCCTTCCTTTTCTCTTCTTTGCCTTCCCTTTTCTTTGTTTTCCTGCTCTAAAAACTGGGTGCGTCTTATGGTCAGGTGCGTCTTATGGTCCGAAAAATACGGTAATTTTTTAAGATGACTTTTTTTTAAACTTTGGTCACCAATCCATCTAGACTTAGACTTAAGAAGAGAGATGAACTGAACATAAGGGTTTCTTTGGCCTATTTGTTTTTTTTCTCTGTTAATCCCATCTCTGTGGGTCTTTTTCATTTCTTCTCTGCCTCTCGTTTCTCTTCACCCAGTCTTTAGGATACTGTATTTCATTTACCTATAAGGCTGAAAGTGTATTGGGCATTTTACCTTTCCCCTTTTTTGTCTATCTTGACCTTCCTTTCAATCTTTTTTCCATTTTCATTTTTCTGGGATTAGGGGGAAGGTTTCTGAAGAAACTTTAGTCTTCCCCTGTTTTGTTCTGCCCAACATCAAGACAGCGCCTTCTAATTTATAATCAAGAAGGAGTTTTATTTAGTCCCATCATTTGATTCCTTATTGGTTAATAATTAAAGGTTACCAGTAAGAAGGGTTGTTAAAATGCTGTGTTGGTCTTAGGCCTTACAAATACCGCACAGCTCTTCCCTAATTTTGAATTTCCAGTTGTGCTATAGAACATTATTATTTATTATTTGTATTCATAATGCCTAAGAGCATTAGTCATGGACCAGGACCCTGTACTTATCTCTGTGCGAAAACAGAACTCTAAGAGAGTGAGGAGTTCACAATCTAACAATAAGAAAAGAGAACAAATAGATAGTCTGATTGGATGAGGAGAGAATACAAGTGAGCAGTGGGACAATGTTGGTCAGCATAAGAGACGGCGATTGTCTAGTTTTTGTAGGCTTTGCTGCAAAGGAAAATTTTGAGGAGAGATTTGGAGGAGGATAATGAATTAGCTTTGTGGATCTTTATGGGAAGCATCTTCCAGTGAGTGGCAGCATGAGAGAAATCATGATACTTTTTTGAAAATTTAGTATGTGAGCAGTGGAGACTGGCATCATGGGATAATTCAGATGAACATCAACAGCTCGATAATGCATGAAAAGGGAGAGATAGGATGGAGATTGGCTGTGAAGGACCTTGAAAGTGATCAGAAAAAGCTTGTGTTTGATACAATAGAGAAGGGAAAGCCATTAAAGAGATTGAGGGAGAGGGGTGACATGGTCAAAGTAACAGGCTAGGAAAATGATCTTAGCAGCATTCTAAGTGGATGTGATTGGGGTGCTAGTAACTTTGCTGATTGTAACAAGTCTTAATATTTCCAGCAGTTTTCTGAAATTTTTGCTTTCCACATATGTGATTGGCTAACGCAGGCATTTATTTCATTGACAAGATATATTACCAGTTTTGGATAGTGTGTTCTGTTTGTAAGGTCAGTAAACTGTGTTTTATATGCTAATGAGCAGGGAGCCTTGAAATCCATTTGTCACTGAAAAAACATGGAAATTGCAGTATTACAGAGAACTTTCAGTTTTTACATTTTATGGAAAAATAATATAAACATATACAGTAGTACCCCATTTTTCTGAGCCTCCATTATTTGGCTCTCTGTATTAACCAATTAGCAGTGTGGCTCAGGCTTCAGATGAATTTCAACTCATATTTTATTATAATTGATGGCGTTGATAGGCTTCAAACTTGCTTAAAAAGTGTAAATATAATCCTTAAAATGTGTTTGACTAACGTGCATGCATACACACATGAGTAGCTACGGAAACTCAAGTTCAGTTTCATTTCAATTGTAAGAAAATGCAGATTTTTATGTGGTTTTTTTCCTGAATAAAACATAAACAAGTCTCTACATTCCAAATACAGAAAGCTAATTTTTAATCTTCACTGTTCAATTATTTTTTGTTTATAAACCAAACAATGAATTTTGCCTTGTGTTCTTCCTCAGGTTGTAAGTTTAACAGTGAAATCTGAGGAATATTTCCTATAATATTTCACAAACTGTTGCTGTCTTTGTAGAGAGCATCTCAAATTTTTGTTAGCCTATTATCAGTGGGGAGATTATTGTTAATGCTGGATTTACCAAGAATTTAACTCCTATGATAATACCAAATCAGATTACAATACAAATATACAGTAAAAATACAGTTTTAAATGCAGCATTAATGAAAATGTAAAGCAAATGGAGATTGTTAGATATTTTAGAGTGCTGCTGTTTTGAAATGCTGCCCTGTATTCTTGCATTTCTTTGCATTTCTCTAGTTTAAAAAGACCACAGTCTTTACAAACTCCAACCACTGACGCATACACAAACACTTTGCTAACATGTCAGAAAGACCATTTATGAAATTTTTAAAATGAAAGTTATTCCTATATTCAGTATCATGAATTAGTCTACAGACCTGTTCAAATTCATCATCTACTTCTGTGAACTGATGCTTCCATTATACCTTACATAGGCCATGTACACACGATCACTTTATCGCGCATTGAGTCATTACCGCGCGATAACAGCAACAACGTACACACGTGCAATAGGGCTCTTGCGCGTCAACAGCCCAGTTGTAGCGCAATACAAAAACCACCTCAACGAGGGTGGTAGCAGTTAACGCGGAACAGCTGTTGCGCCTTTCGACTTGTGTGTACGCTTACCGTGCAATGATTGGCCTCCGGAAGTGTCCCAGCATTCCAAAGTCGTCCTCTCTGGTCTTCCCCCCACCCGCTCTGTGGCCGTGACAAAACAGTCCCCGCCCTGATCAGATTCCCGGGATTTTTGAATTTCTCATCTGTTTCACTTCCTGTTCTCTTCCTCGTGGAGTGGAGTGCAGCTCCGATCTTACCTAGCAATGGCGGCCCATCATGGAAGACGCGCACCCATTTGGAGCACGGCAGAGGTGCTGGACCTGATCAGCATCTGGGGAGAGTCTGCTGTGCAGGCGCAGCTACGCGGCAGCAGGTGAAATTTCGATACATATGGCATAATTTCTCGGGCCATGTCCAAGAGGGGTCATGAGAGAGACACTGTGCAGTGCAGATCAAAGGTGAAGGAGCTAAGAATAACCTATCACTGAGCGAAGGAGGCAAACCGCCGTTCGGTATCAGCGCCTGCTACATGCAGGTACTACAAGGAGATCGAAGCCATCCTCAGTGGGGACCCCACAACCAGTGCAAAAAGTCCTGTGGACACATCGGCCCCCCCTCCTCCACTGAATGCCAGAGCCGAGCAGGATGAGGACGTGATTGATGAGGAGGAGATGGAGGATGACCTGGAGGGGAGCGCAACAGCATGTAGGCAGGAGCTCTTCTGCACCCCCGCTGAGATGTCCACCCAAGACATGAATTGCAGCATGTCCTCTGAGGCGGCAGAGGGGGGTTCAGGTAAGTTTCTCTTCCGTGCAGCTATGGCTCCTGCTAAAAAATCATTGTCCGGGGAGGGGGTGCTTGCTGTCTTGGTCCCCGCTGTGCACGCTCTTTATTCTGCATTCATTAGAAGTGCATCAACACAAGCAGTGATTGTCAAAAAATCATCTGTATTTAGGTCACTAAAGGTTTCCTCGATGTACCACCAGAGCCTCCTACTCAGGTTAGATGGGATAGCGCATGTGTCTACGCTCCCGTATAAGGATACTCCGCCTTGCCAGCTGCAAAGCACAGCACTGGGAACCATGGCAGCACACAAGGCAGCAGCATACGGTCCCGGCTGGCATCCGGTGGCATGTAGGATATGTATTCTAGCTGGCAGGGGCACTCTGAGGAGAGAGATATCGGGTTCCATCAGTGTGCCCTGTGCAGAATGTTAGCCCCCAGTAAGGTTTCTGTTAGGACGTACCTTGTCCATTTCAGCAAAGCATAGGATGTTGACTGCCTTGTACCTTCCAGTGGAATGTGCTACTGGAAGGTTACATTGGTTATCTAGGCTCTGTGTTAACAACAGTTTTATTATTATTTTTTTTAGATTCGACCTTCACAAGGCCGGTGTCTACCCCAGCTGACCGCATGAGAAACAGTTGGCAGCGTGCTAGATATGGAGGGTATGATAGATAGGGAGGATATGTTTCAGCGCCCTTTTAAGTGGCCGAAGGCACACTCCACAGTCATTCTGCAGCGGCTCAATCGGTAATTGAACCGCTCCTTGCTGCGATCCAGGTTCCCGGTGTATGGCTTCATGAGCCATGGCATCAGTGGGTATGCTGGGTCTCTGAGGATGACTATGGGCATCTCCACATCCCCCACTTTTTTGATCTGGGAAGAAGGTACCCCCTTGCAGCTTCCGGTACAGTCCAGTGTTTCTGAAAATGCGGGCATCATGCACCTTTCCCGACCACCCAGCATTGATGTCCGTAAAACGCCCCTTATGATGCACGAGTGCTTGCAGCACCATGGAGAAGTAGCCCTTCCTGTTTATGTACTCTGTCGCGAGATGGTCTGGAGCCAAAATAGGGATGTGTGTGCCGTCTATGGCTCCCCCGCAGTTAGGGAATCCCATGGCAGCAAAGCTCTCCACAATCTCACGAACGTTGTCCAACGTCACCGTCCTCTGTAGCAGAACGCGATTGATGGTTCGGCACACTTGTGAGAGGGCTAATCCGACGGTGGACCTCCCGACTCCAAACTGGTTTGCAACCGACCGGTAGCAGTCAAGAGTCGCCATCTTCCAGACAGCAGTTGCAACACGCTTCTCCGCGGTTAGGGCTGACCTCATGTTGGTGTCTTTACGTCGCAGGGCAGGGGCCAACTCTGAACACAGTTCCAGAAAGGTTGCTTTCCGCATTCGAAAGTTCTGTACCCACTGCTTGTCATCCCACAGCTGCATAACAATGTGATCCCAGCACTCTGTGCTCGTCTCTCGCGACCAGAAACGGCGTTGCACCGTGTGCAAATGATCGGTGAAGGAGCTGAGCAATGCGGTGCTGTTGCTCTGCATGGCATCGATCAGCCCCTGCTCCTCGGCGTCCTCGTCTGATTCGGAGCTCATTGCGTACTGAGCAACCAGCCGAGATGTATTTAGAATGCTGAAGTCGACAGTGGAGATCAGAGCAGGATCCATGCTGTCGCAGTTGTGATTGCTCGCAAGTAATGCTTCACTGCACTGTTGAAAATAGGCGTGAGTTGCTATTGGCAATGAGGAAGACGCAAGGGGAACACAGTGCACCACGGGAAAATGAGAGTTTACCCATTGTGCTTTGCGTTCCTTTCCTTCATCCCAGGATTCCAAATGCCGATTGAGGGAAAATTGAACTGTGGGATATGTGCCCAGAATTCATTGCGCTACACCGCGATATTGCAAAGAATTCTGTTGCGTTGCAGGGAGCGACGTGTGTACGCGCTCTCCCGCATTAAAGGTCACATGTTTTTTATAGCGCGATTGCCATGTTGCGCTTTAATCTGATCGTGTGTACATAGCCTAACTCACCAGCTGATGGTCTCTGAGAGGACCTATCAAAAGTGAGAGAGGCCAGCTGGATGTCTGGAAATGTTGGAAGGAAAAGAGGGTGTCTCAGAAAGATGTGGGCTCTGGGGGTAACTATGGGATGATGGAGGAAATTAATAAGGGTATGTTCTCCTTATCTGAGCCCTCCCAAATCCACCACTTACAACACATACCTATGCCTGTGTGTAGGCTTGCCATGGGTCCTTATCTGTTCTTGGGGTAGAGACAACCTAGGACCCTTATGCTGGGCACTTGCTGTTCAGGGATACCCACAATACTACTGTTTATATGTGGCTGGGAGCCATCAAGTGCTGAGGTCTTTGTGCACAGGCGCAGAGCTTCTCTTCACATAGCCTGGTGCTAAGGAGACCAAAGACTATCATCCCCTTCTAGATTTCTTGACTTGTTATACAACAGTGACTTGAGGAGCCAGGGGAATGGTAAGATGGATGGGAGAAGTCAGGCTTAAACAGGGAGCACAAGTAGTTGAGTGCAGCAAATCACCCCATGCACCAGTTTTTTAAGATATAGCTATCAAAGGGTATGTCTACACTTGCCGTAGTTTTCAGGAGCAATCCTTACTATCATCCTGTTCTCGCTGTGCTAAATTGACTGAAAAGACCATCCGGTCGACTTATTGCTACTCCAGTTACAGGGCTGGAGTTAGTGTCAATCAGAGATCAATTGAACGCATCTTGACGGACTGTTCAGTCGAACCCGGAAGAGCGCGCTGACGGCAGCAAATTTGCTACCATCAGTATAGTCATACCCAAAGTTTATTGAGACATTAATGTTGATATATATTCCATTCCTATCAGAGTTGTCGAAGACTTAAAAACTTGAGAAATTTGCTCCCAAACAAAGATTGTTTAAACTAGCTAAGTGTTCTGCAGTCAATATACCATAAAAATAACAATTAAAAGACCAGGAAAATAGTTCTTATAGAAACCACAGCCATCCTCTTCAGATTACTTCAGCTCACTCAAAGTAATTACCCATGACACATGTGCTTACTCCCACCATTTCTGCACAAACTGCAACTGTATGGGATGGTTTGAAATTGGTTTTGTTTTTTTCCCCCAAGTGTTCTAACACATCAGCAAATTATTTCTAATCAATCCATATGATCTGAATTAAAGAAGATGGGAAAGGAGGAGGGATGTGTGGTAAGTGGTGCACTTGGATCGGGTCGGAAGGTAAATGAGAAAGTAAAACAGCAGGTGTAGGTTGCATGGGTGGCATCAATTGATTTAAATCAAGGCAATTTAAATCTGGCAAAAAGCCTTGATTTAAACAAAAGATTGAATTCAATCAACTTCATTTGTAATTTTCTAAAGAAAGGTGCATTATCATTGGTTCATATTGTGACAGAGCCAGGTCTGATGGCTACAGAAGCATGGTGGAAGACAGGGATATTTGCCCCAGGCTAAGCAAGGCCGTGTTCCCAGGTTACCTTGGGCGGGGCTGCTTTGAGCCAATTAAGTCACCTGACTCTAATTAAGCCATTATCAGTTGGAGCACCTGACTCCAATTAAGAGTAGAAGATAAAAGGCTTTTGTAGCAGCCAGGCAGTGAGGGAGTTTGGGTGTGGTGTTTGGAGCTGGAGGTAGGAGCAGAATTTGGTGTGTGGAGGAGAACAGAACAAAGAGTGGAGGAGAGCTGCCCAGTAGCTGTTACTGACAGCACCTAGGACAGGGTGTGATGCTGTCTGCATTTAGGGGACCATTTATGATACTATTTCATAATTGCAATAATCCATAGGAACTATGCCATGTTTGGTACCAATAGAAAGGTTGTAATTTGTTGGGAGTGACTATATGATTTATGTGTTGGAATTGTATCTGTATTAGAAGTTAGGAATATGTTGTATCTATATTTCAACCTGTGTGATTCTGGGAAACTCCCCTGCTTGGATGTCTACAGCTATTGTTTCCTTAATGACCCATTAAGGAAGTTCCCAGGTACCATGGGCCCAGGGAGAAACCTGTTGAGCCACTAGGACTTGACCATGTGACTCAACGCCGTTTTGATTGGAAAGAACTCCACACAGCATGGAGAAGGCCAGAGGTGATAAAAGGCAGTAGCCCCGACTCCATCTTGGCTCAAGTCCCCAGTCTACAGCCAACACCCATCTCTGGAACTGTTCCTCTGCAACTGGAGGGAGGACTGAGGCCCACGCGGGTGCTGGGTGTTTACCAGAGGAGCAAGCCTGCAAATTCCAGAGGAACAAACTTGCAAACTGCTTTACATGGACTCTAAATTATTTATATGTGTGTGATTCATTTTGACCCTTTAACATCTCTCATATTTTGCTGTTTTTCTTTTTATATTTAACCGTTAATTGTAGTTACTAAAGGATTGGCTATCAGTGTGGTATTTTGGGTAAGAACCAAACCTATATTGTTTTGTGTTATGTGGCTGCCCTTTGGGGTCAGGAGAACCCATTTCTCTGAGGGACTGTGCAGCTAGGTGGAAGCCAGAGGAGTTGGAGTGCAATAAAGGGTGCTGTTTCTATTTTGGCATGCTTCTTGGGGACTGGTGTGGGGAACCAGAAGCCTGGCTGTGACTGATAGGGAGACTGGTTTAAGTACCACCCATCAGTGTTTGGGGAGTTTGGCTCCTGGCTTTGCAGCTTACCCTGATTTTTGTACATCCAGGAGGTTATCTCAGTAGGTCCGCAACTCCCGGCACACGTGCCAAACTTGGCATGCAGGCCGATCCTCCCACTGGCCCTGCCCCTGGACAGCCAAGCGTGGCCTGGGGGCTGGGGCTGGTGCAGCCTGGGGCTCAGTTGGTGGTCTCCCCCCACCCCGGGACTCCAGCTGCCCCCCCAACCTGGAGTCCCTGGCTCCGCCCCCTTTTGGCCCTGACCCTGGCACCTTTCGGGGTGGGCGGGGCTTGAGGGTGCGGTGGGTGGGGCTGGCATGGGAGCTGGCAAAGGTTGCTGACCCCTGACCTAGGAGGCAGTCAGGGCAAGTTTGCCAAAATGGGCCTTAGGGCCCCAGGTCCAGAGGGCTGTGGGGCAGAGATTCCAGCCCCAGGGTAGGAGGGACCGAGGATCCATAGTGCTGGGAGTTTGGACGTGGGAGAACTGTGCCTCAGCTGGCTGACAGTACATGAAGTACAGGACCCACGGGAACTAAGAGTGCTCAGTTTCCCACAATATAAACAATAAAATGTTGGTTTACAACTAAAAGAACCTTAGAATTAATAAACAGAGTCCTGTGGCACTCTTAAAGACTAACAGATTTATTTATCGCATGAGCTTTCGTGGGAGAAATTCCCACTTCGTCAGACGCTTTGAAGATGGGAAGCTTCCAGAATGGGAGGAAATTAAATGCAGGGAAATGTATGATATAGGGTCAGGTCAGGCTGTAACAGTAAATCAAAATAGATGTTGGGGTTCAAACAATGGGGAACAGCACATAGAGGAAGGTGAGGTCAAATTGCCTGTTGTAATGAGAGAAAAACCTGTAGTCCCTGTTTAATCCCAAGGCAACTATGCTGTTACAGCCTGACCTGACCCTATGTCATCCATTTCCCTGTATTTAATTTCCTCCCATTCTGGAAGCTTCCCTTCTTCAAAGCATCTATTTATACTCAAGTTGTCTTTTAAATTGGTAAACATTGGCGTGTAAAACATTTCAAAAGTGGCACATATTGAAAATAATTTATAGAATTATCAGGTACTTAGATATTAAAATAATTTTTGTGGGGGTTGCAGATTATTGTGGGCATAAAAGGGAAGCTAAAAGATAGGGCTGAGAACTATAACGAAAATATTTGCATCCCGGAGCAGCTGTACTTTCTAGAGTTAATCTTGTAGGTGCTCATATTGTACAGCAGATGGCATATTCAGTGTCTTGCTTAATTTTTAAAATTATCTCTTGTTCATAAAATAAATGTTTCATTTCCTTATTGCTATTGATAGGTTGTGTTTTGTTGCCTTGAGTGTCTGAGAAGTTTAATGTAGGGGAGTATTATTGCACTGTGTAATGAGATTGGGATTTTAAAGTGTTCTCTTATAAATGTTCAAAATAAAAATAACTCTTCCTCTGTCTAATAAGCTATTGAGCATTTGCTGTAAGAATGTATTAAAAAAATCATTCCGATAATTCAGGGCTCGATAAAACTTGGGTGCCAGGTCACCATGGCGCCCAGGGTTTGTAGCCCGGCTCCTAGCTCTGCTGTGGAAATGCAGTGGAGGAGCATCCTCTGGTGACCAAAAATAAAATTGCTGGCACCTAGCTGGGAGCCAATTTTGATGAGATCTGCGGTAATTCAGAGCCTGACTTTTGGTAGCTGGGAGGGACACAGGAATCAAATGAGGTGATTAGAACTTAAAAATTATATAGTTTGGAAAAGTTATTGAAAAGTTAAACCAAGGTTTGTGAAATGTGTCAGGCAGCTGAATGGCATAGCCAGTGAATTCATTGGGGGGGAGCGGGGGATAAAAACTAGCTATAGTATAAACCTTTGGAGTTTTGTTGTGAACTGTTTTGATTTAATTCCAAAGGGGTAGCCGTGTTAGTCTATTATAGAAAGACAACAGAGTCCTATGGTACTTTTAAAGACTAACAGGACTCTGTTGTTTTGATTTAGTCTCTTATGGTTTTGTATTTTAGTGACTGCTATTCTTGTACTTTTATCCAACAGCTGATGTTGTTTGGATGCAGTTCCTATGTGTGTACATTTAAATGTTGGGAGATGGGTATTCTCTTTGGAGGGCCCTTGAATTTGGAATTTTCTTCTTCCTTTTTTGGTATGGCCTGAGTTTGTTGATTTTACTTCACCTGTCTGTTGTTTAATTAGCTTTTCTCTCACAGGGCTAGGTTGAGTAGGGAAGTCTCTTGAGATGAGGGGTGAGAGTTCTGTCTATTTGGGTGATACTGTGTTAAAGGATTTTACAGGTTTTTTTTCTCCATTCAAGATCTATGGTGTTGCTTGTTTTGAGATAAACTGGATTTACTAGCAGGGTGACCATATTAATACCCCAATCAAAAACTTCTCCAACACTGAAGTCTCTAAAACAATTGTTTTACAGAATTAAAACATGGGCTAAGAAGAACTTCTGGTGTAGGGGTTTTGTTGGCACTTGTGTGAGATGGCCTGTTGTGGACATATTAAGTATGAAGAGAGTAAATATTCATTTATTTTTGGCTTTGTTACAGTTTGTTTGTTGCCATATATTTTTCTTGCATGTAATTTACAAATTATGCTGTTGACTGCAGTGCTATATTATGTTCTTATTGCAAGCACACACAAAAACTGTTTGATAAGTGTTTTCCTTTTCCTCTCCTTAGTTTATTCCCCAGATATGCCTTCACGGCTTCCAGTTCAAGACATTTTTGCTGGACTGGTTACAAGTATTGGCACAGCAATACGATACTGGTTTCACTATACACTTGTGGCCTTTGCATGGTTGGGAGTTGTACCTCTTACAGCATGTAAGTATAAAGTTTTTACACTGAAATACTTTCATGAAGTGTATGAAGAAAAATTTTACTCTTATAACAAGTTTAGACATAGCCATCAGCTTTAATGCTTCTCATGTGTATCAACCTTATATGACCACACATTTTATTTCAGATGTTTATATTGTATTCAGTGGTTTACTAGGGGGCAAGTCCTTGGGCTTCAAGGGGGTGCCAATTCTGACTCTGCCAAAGGCCAAGGGGGAGGAGAGAGGGAGGCCATTTTTCTAAATACACAACTTAGTACCCCTAACATATGTTGGAAAACAAAATAGCTCTGACAGTCCATGATAGCATTCCACTAACGCTTCTGGTCTCAGATGCTGGCTGCTTTCTAATTAGTTTCTGTTGAGAAATGAGGAGGGATAAGCCTGATGAAGTGAACATCTTTACCTTAAGGTAATTTATAGTCATCCTCATCTTGGATCCACGTGGCATGGAGGACCTATTATGGCAAATCTGTGACGCACTGTACCTCCCCAAGGAATTCAAATGCCATTTCTCACTGGGAGGGCTATATCATCACCAGAGAGGGAAGATGAGTGAGGTGTAATATCTTCTGTTAGTGAGCAAGACAAGCTTTTCAGTTTACACAGAGCTCTACTTCAGGTGACCTGAAACAATTTAATTTAAAATATTTATAAGTGCCTTTCCACATCAGCATTGGAAATGCAAACACATCAGTTTAACTAATGAATGAGAGCTTGAATGTGAAACTAACTAGAAACAAGGTAAGAGGCTCCGTTTTGTGGTGGTCATTTTTGTCAGTTTTTCAAAGCAGCCACCATCAGTTAAAGGCACAGGATAAACTGGAACCTGACATAGATGAGCTTGCATGGGGAGGCCAGTGGCTTCTCATTCTTCCTTAGACATAACAGAAAAGGTGTAAGTGTTCCTAGATATGATTAAATTGATATCCCACCATCTGCCCTTTGTGGGGGAAAATGACAGTAGCCTTCAGATACCTGACCACACTTTTTCTCTTCTGGAACGTGACTTGTGAATTTTTTATTATTGCTATTGAGCCCAATATACTAATCATGCAATTTGTAATCTATGAGAAAACACAATAGGTGTAACTAGGAAAAGGGTTGGGTTGATGAGTTATAGTGCTAGGATATGTTTTGTATGGTCTCAGTCTGCATCTTAGTGATTTGAATTTTTTTATCATTTTTAAAACTCTCTATCAGACCACAACCCTATCCAGCTACTTGACCCTCTGTCCATCAGAAAAAGTGATTCTGGACTTGATGGATTTCATTTTGTATCTTTTACTTACTGCTCCTACTCTCAGCTGTTATTGCAGTCCTTCAGCTTCCCAACTCTCTCTCCCTGTCCATTTTAGCTTTTATCCCCCTCCCATTTGGTTTATCTCTTTATCCAGTCCTCTATCATTCTGCCTCAGTTTCTTCCATCATTTGTCTCACCCCAAAGGCCTTTCCTAAAACTACATTTTGTATAATATAAATAGAACAAATGTTTAACAAAACTCCCCTGGAATTAAGATGCATACCTGCTAGCTGTCACCTGGACAATATGCTCTATACCAACCCTCTTTCCTTCATCTTTGTCATTTTAGATTGCCTGCTGTTTGAGTTAAGGACCTTGTTTCACTCTGTATTTGAAAGTGCCTGACATTTTGGATGTTACTACAGTGTATACAACAACTAACATGAAAAAATATATCCCTTTAAATTGTTTTTTTATGTGGAATGAGTGACTGCCAAACCTGACATTTTCATAACAATTTGTGTAATCTCTCCCATTCCTTCTCCCTCTTTATTTATCCCTTTCTGATTCATTTTGTCCCTTAATTCACCTATTTGCTTTCCATTGACTTGTCTTCCCCACTTGTCTCATCTTCTCAGCCCACAATTCTGTCTATCCCTTCTCCTTTCACTCCTTTCTCACTGTTTCTGTCTCACTTCAGGTATGTCTACATTTGAGCTAGGGAAATGATTCCCATCTCGAGGAGACATACCTGCTCTAGATCTAATTGAGCTAGCACACTAAAAACAATGTAACTGACAGCATGGATAGATGGAGGGGGTGGCCACCCTGATTACTATGCCTCTCAGCCACTGGACTCTGAAATCGGCCTGTGACCCTCAAAATGGACAATGAGGGACAACACACTTTGGAATAAGTGACACAATGAGAGATGTCAACTTATTTTAATTTAATTGAACATTGTTTTTATTTTAAAAATGTATGTATGTATAAACATGCATATACCCTGAAACTTAATGTAATGAAACTAAATGATTCTGAGTACTAAGAGCATATTTATTTGATTGTAAATGTGGCTTTCTACATAAATTCCAGTTGCTCAGATGTTCACTGTTGTATTTAGTGTCAGAGACTCCTAGTTTCCCCCCCCCCCAAACGACCTTTACTCCTCTTCTCCTTAAATTGACTAAAAGTAGAACTTCTTTCCAGCTAATCCAAGAAACTTGTGGTAGCATCAGCACAAGCTGGGATATCAGAGTAGAGCGGGAATGGAAAATAAAGCAAGTGGAGCAATGCTTGGTCACCTGCTCCAAAAATAAGGGTAAATTAAGTATATTTGAAGAAATAAGCACATCTTTAAAGTAACTCAGTTTCTAAGGTGGGCTCTATGAATGTGTTAATGTTTCATTTTTCAGGTTCTCTTTCTGAAGAATGGTAGACGAGCTGGTTATTGGCTTCAGACATTAACCTATAAAATGTTAGACTCCTTGAGTATGTTTAGTATAGTCAACTGACTTTAAAAAGCTGGTGTTATTCCATGTACTGTGTATGCATAAGGAGAGACCTTGATTCTTGCGCAAGTTAGAGATTGGAGGTTAACTCAAGCTTATGTTCTATAAGGGCCAAGCCCCTGTGGCTTCCACAGCTGTCTGTGGGGCTGGGATTTGTATGTGAATAACAACTATATTCCAATACCCTTTTGGTGACTTATGTCTGAATGAAGTCTTCTTGCACATCTATATTACTTCCCCTCAATTTTAGCTTCTTTCCCACTGGTAAATTGTTACTAGGGCTAGGAAAGAAGTTTGCAATGGTCAATTTATAGCGTATTCTTCGCTCATAACTGAAGGTTTTACGACGTTTCTTTTTTACAGGCCGTATCTACAAGTGCTTGTTTACTGGCTCTGTGAGCTCGCTATTGACGCTGCCATTAGATATGCTATCAACGTAAGTATTAACCAGCCTGCTATACAGAACTTTTTAACCAGATGCCTATTAAAGTTATTGCTTTTGGTGTTCTCAATTCCCCATTCTTTTTCATTATCCCACTTCCTTACACTGACTGCTACTGCTTATATTTGCCATAGCAAGGAGACTTAGCTAACTTTTACAGCTATGTTATAACTCTTGTTTTCGAAGTGCTGATGGGCTGGATGCTTCGATTTGAAGGATAAACAAATCATACTTCTAGAACTGGGACTTAGTAATGCTGTTTCGTATTACAGACCTGTGTGGTTTATTCAGTTGTAGGAATATTTGCTATGGTGTAAAATTATACTTGAATTATTTTAAAACTTTATTCTCTTAAATTAAACTGCAGGAGAGCCTATTCTAAAGATTTTAGAATTCTATAACCATCTTTTATGTAATTTTCCTATTCATTGTTTTGTACCATCTGATCTGCTGAGATGTGGGATCTTTTACGATTTGCCTATTGCTTAATTACATTTTATTTATATATTTTATTTAATCTATCCATGATGGGGATACAGTAAAGATGTGAATTAATTGGTGTCTGTTTTAACTGGTCATTTCAACATTCCACAAATCAGGCTCTATATTAACAGAATTAAATAACTGGACCATACTAGTCACAACTCAGGATCTGTCAGATTGCTTTTCTATTTTAATGGTATTATTTTTAAGGTTAGTGCACATGGAAGCTAGGGACTAATAGAACTGACTGACAGAGCCAGTTGTAAGCCATGGGCATTGAACAATGTTCTGCTAGCTCCCTGTGCATTTTGGCTAATGCATGCAATGTGCTTTGAAGCACCCAGTTTTGGAAGTTTGAGTTACAGTTCAAGTCAGGCTCTATTGACATAGGTTCACTAGGATGAGAACACAGTATAGATTTCCCCTGTGACCCACTAATAAATCCTGATTTGAACTCTGATCATATAAGGGAAAAATCTGAAGCCAAACTACTTTTTCTCATATGTTCTCAGTTTTATTTTTTATTTTATTTTTTTTTATCAAACCATATCCTCTCCAGGGATAAGACTTGAATTTAGCAAGAAGGTATCTAACTTAAGCATGTATGTAGTCCCACTTGACTTCATTTGGACCACTTGTGCATAAGTACCCTGCTAACTTTGAGTCATAACATGGGGTGTGAAGTTAAACAAGCATAACAGAGAAAACAACATGTAGATTGGGCAGAAGGTGGGGAGGAACTTCTGAAGCTGAACTAGGTTATGGAAAGGGAAAAGCAGCAGTTCAGACAGGTCCCGCCATTTTACTTTTTGGTTAGGTTAGTTCAGAGGATAAATAAAAAAATGGCAAAATATTGTATGTTTAGTTCTTACCAGTTCAGCACTTCACAAGCCATGTAACATCATGGAAGAAGCCTCCTGCTAGTGGGAACCTAATCTCCCAGCAGGTCACTTATCTTTTATTACATTCTTTTTCCATTTATCTGATCTTTGCAACATGCTTTACTGATTCCTTCCCTGTCCCCCCTTTTGTGCCACCATCTAATATTTTAATAATATTGACTTCATTCTGTAATAATATTAATTAGCATTTGTTTGCTCAGTAGTTGATTCTAACTTCTTAAGCATCCATGGAGATTGAAAGGAAAATTGAAGCTGTAGAGCAGAACCTGTACTGAATAAAATCTGAAATAAACATTTCTAGAAGAAACAATTTAGTTTAATTTGGCAGTGTAATTTGCCATTATCTTCTCTGTATCTATTGCTCTTCTTAAGGATTATTTTCCTTGAGTTTCCCTTCCTGCTTTATCCTTGTTGTGAGTCAAATTCTATTACAGAAGTGTCTCCATGAAATCAGTAGTTCTTTAAGTGATGTCCCTGTGGATGCTGTACTTTTTGTGCATCCCTACATTTTTTATTAGAGATTTTTGGTAAGTGTCTTTTCTCCCTGCGCATGTGTCCTACATATCCATCTGCTCTGTACCGAGGCTATATAGGGCTGCATGAGTGAACTACCCACAGTTGCTTCTCAGCCACCTTTGGCCAGAGACAGTCTACTGTGTGTATGTTCGTCATGTACCTGTTTTCCCCTTTTATTAGCGTTTTTGCTTTATAGATTGTTCTTATATAGTGTATTAGTAAGTATTAGTAGGTTTAATATCTCATAGTTGGAATATTTGTTCTCCTTTTTTCTTTTATTAAAAAAACAAAACCCACAAATTTTGCGTTTTTTTTCCTTATTGAGAGATTTGAACAACTTTTTCTTCAGTCAGAGATGCCAAACTCCCTGGGATTTAAAAGGCGCCTTTCTTGTTGAGACGCGGTCCCTGTGAGTGATGGGCATTCCCACTGTATTCGTTGCATGGGAGATCCTCTCTCTTTTCTGGCAAGCATAAAAATCTACTCTTCTTTTAAGGGTAGATCCTGTAGAAAAAGGGAAATTAAGTATAGACTATTAATGGTGGAACAAGCCTTAAGACCAGTTTCTGACCCGGATACAGAAAACTCTGTACCCCATCATCATTGAGATCACAATCACCAAGAGCTTCCAAAGGGGAGATGGCACCAAAACTCTGGTCTCTAACATTATCTTTGACTGAGGTAACAGTAACCGCATTGCCCATACTGAGAGCTTCCCATTCCAAGTATAAAGAAGGGGATAAGAAGAGCAAAAAAGTGTTCCTCATTAAAGATGGATCCAATCACTGGAGACCTCAAGCCCCAAGAGGAGTGCAGGTGAGGCTCCAAGTACTTCAAGTACCATGAAACATGTTACATTTTCAACTAAGTCATATAACTTTGTGGTAAGTGTTCTCAATATCAAGAGTACGACTACAAAGAAATAGATTTTGATCGAATCCTTGATCCCCTCAGTACCGATGTCTGTGCCTTCCACAACAGCCTCCGCTACATCATTGTGCTGGCAACAAGTTCTATTGTGCTTCCAGTACTGCAGGAAGTCCTGTGCTCAAAAGGCCCTGTGGTGTGAAATGAGCCCGAATCTCGATGCCTTGCAGCTTCCAGAATCCTCCCGGGACAGAAGTTGGCTCTGTCACTGACTGCGTGTGTTTCTGTGAGACCTGTCTCTTCCCCATCTTCAACCCCAGAGGTGGGGTTGTCACATCTTATATGTGAAAGAGCATTCAGATTCTGAACTTTCTTTTCAAGGATCTCCATTTTATTCCAGGAGATGTTATTCCTTGTTACAGCTGCAGAGGCAGGACTCCAGACCCCTCCTGTGAACAGTTGGGAGCACCAATGTTGGATTCCTTCCCCTACGCTTTATAGTTTCCCTCATTTGACTTACTGGAATCGAGGGTAATGTATCACCACCAATTTTGGGGGATCTCTGCTAAATTCCACAGGGAACAAAGAAGACTCATAGATTTGAAGGTCAGAAGGGACTATCATGATCATCTAGTGATTTCCTTCACATTGCAAGCCACAGAACCTCATCCACCTGCTCCTGTAATAGACCTATAATCTCTGAGTGAGTTACTGATGTCCTTAAATCATGACTGGAAAACTTCCAGTTGCAGAGAATCCACCATTTACGCCACTTTTAAACCTGCAAGTGACCCAGGCACCATGCTGCAGAGGAAGGTGAAAACTCCACAGGGTTTCTGTCAGTCTGACCTGAGGGACAATTCCTTTCCAACCTCAAACGTGGTGGTCAGTTGGACCCTGAGAATTTCAGCAAGATCCACTAGCCAGACACCTGAGAGAATCTGTCTAGTAACTTGGTGCCTTACCCATCAAGTGTCCTGCCATCACTGATACTTGCTACTAGTAGTTGCAGATAGGCAGTCTCATTATACTGGCCATTCTATAAAATTATCATGCTCCATCTCGAAACCAGTTAGGTTTTTTTGCCCCCCAACTGCATCCTTTGGGAAAGCTTTTCCAGAGCTTTATTCCTTTGATGGTTAGAAAATCCTTTTATCTATTTCAGGCCTAAACTTGTTGATGGCTAGTTTATATCCATTTGTTCATGTCAACGTTGGTGTTTAACTGGAATAATTCCTTTCCCTCCCTGGTATATATCCCTCTGATGTATCTATAGAGAGCAATCATAGCTCCCCTCAGCCTTGCTGTGATCAGGATAAACAAGTCAGGCTCCTAGAACAGGGGTGGGAAATAATATTTAGAGGGGGGCCGGTGATGGTGGGGGAGAGCTGGCCTGGGGCCAGAGTGGGGTGGGGGTAGAGGGCAAGGAACTGGCAGGGGAGGGACTGGGGGAGAGTTGGTGGGGGAGGAAACAAGGGGAGCTGGCAAGGGGGAGGGGACGGCCGGACCGGGGGCGAGGGAAAGTCAGAGCGGGTTGGGGGGTGGAAAGGGCCTGGGCAGCGCCGGCCCCAACTCCGGCGTGCTGCTGGTCAGGGTGGGTGGTGGGGGAGGGATGGGATTGAGGGGCAGAAGGGGGAAGCGCAGTGGCAGCACTGCCCCCAATCCTGGAGCGGTGTGGTGAAGCATCGGCCGGCGGGGTGGAAGGGGGCAGTGCAGTGGCAGTGTTTGCCTCGGAGCGCCACAGCACCAGCTGTGGGGGCGGAACTTGGGGCAGTGCAGCCCCGGCCCCAGAGCAGCACAACGCCAGCCGGGGGCGGTGCAGCACGGGCCCTGGCCCCAGCCCCATCCCAGCACTATGAAGCGCCAGCCAGGTGGGGATTTAAAAGGGGGCAAGGGAGAGGCCTCAGGTGGGCTGGATCCAGCCCGCAGGCTGTATTTTGCTCACCCCGTCCTAGAGTCTCCTCTCGTAGGATAGTTTTACATTCCTCTGATTATCATAGTAGCCCTTCTCTGCACCTGTTTCTGTCTGAATTCATATTTATTAGACATGTACTTCTGGTGGAATTCTGTGTAAAAACAAAAAAATTCTCTGCACAATATTTTAAAATTCTGGGGAAGTCGCACACTTATTTTGGTAATTTATTTCAAAATATCCTGTCAGCAAGTATTTGTGTAACAGTCCAGACAACAAACAAATTTCCCAGGAGTAGGGAGTTAAAGAAATCCCTACAGCAACCCAGTTCCCATTCTCTCTTATGCTTTTGTTGGACACCTGAGTCTGGATTTGTCACAAGTGCCATCTTGGGTGTCTCTGGGGGTGAAAACTCTGACCCTCCAATCTGTCATCCATAACTCCTTCCCACCAGAGCCCACTTGTGGGACACCTCTTGGTCCAGACACCTGCACCACTGAGCCCACCCATGGGATGTTCTCACGGCCCAGACACCTGCACCTCCTATTTCCCAGAGTCCAGCTGCAGGGAGCCCCTTTCCTCGCGTCCCCGAGTCCAGACACCCACACCTTTTCAACAGCTTCCTTGCTCTAAAGAACCTTATGCAATGAGTGCAGATCAGCCCTCAAGTTCCAGCAAGGGCATGTCTGCAAATGCTGGGACATATGGTAACTTGTGTTCTTGTGACAGAAAATGTCAGGTTTTATTTCCAATATCTCCAGAGGTGGCCCGGGACTGTTATGTACCCACACACACACAGCTGCAGCAACAAGAAGCTATACCCAGACAGGTCTTAGAGTCACTCGCCTGGTCAATGAATCCATCTAAAGTTTGTGCAGAAATTCCTACAGTCATATGAACATTGGACTCTTTCCTCTTGGAATGAGAAGTACATTTGGGTCCTTACATAGACCAGGGCAAATGGAAGAGTGCTTGCATATCAGTTTGTTGGCATTAAGGGTTGTCAGATATAATTGTCTCCACTTTCTTCCCCTACTCAAAAACAAGTCCAATGAGATCATGACATACAGCATAGTTTGCACTTATATCAATTCTCAGGGCAGAGCACATTTACTCTTGCTCTGTAGTGAAGTGATAAAGATTTGTAACTGGTGTGTAACTAGTCATCTCAGTTTCTTACCTCCCAGTATACAGCACACCATGGCAGATAACCTGAGCAGACACTTCTCCCCAGGTTAGAGTGGAAGTTGGGCTCTTGAGTCCCCAACAAAATATTCCTAGTTTGGGAGTTTCCAGAGGGTGTGGTGTGGACCTTAAATGGCTGGCCCTCCCTTTCCGTTTTCCATGGAAAGCAAAATATCTTTATGATCTCATCAAAAGTTCTTACCTAAGGTGGTGTCTGAATTTCATATCAACCAAACTATTCACCTTCCATTACTTTTTATAAGCCACATCAGTCTACAAAGGAATATTTTTTCATACACCGGATGTTAAGAGGGCTTTACACTTTAACTTGAATGGGGCTAGGCCATTCAGGAAGACTCCCTAGACTTTGTTTCTTTTGCAGATGCATCTAAGTGAGCACCTTTCTCCACTAAGGCCTTCAGAATGGATCTATGAATGCCTATTAGAGGAGAGGTAACCTCAGTGAATCTAAGTCACTGCACACACTACTAGATTATAACTATTGCTGTACTCAGATGTTCAAATTGTTGAAATCTGCAGAACTGCATCTTAATCCTGTATATACATTGTTTCTGATCCCTATATCATAATTCATGCCACAAGATCAGATGAGTCAGTAGGCAACACAGTTTGTTCTTCAGTGATAGATTCTGCTCTGAAAACACCCACCTCCTGAAAGCACTGGTAGGGAATCACCTAAAGTGGAGCACTCACAGGGACACAACTGAAGGAGGTTACTCACCTTGTGCAGTAACTGGAGTTGTTGGAGACATATCCCTGTTGGTGCTGCACTACTCACTCTCCTCCCTTCTATATCAGAGTTGTTTCTGATCTTTGTAGTAGAAAAGGAAAGTCCCATACGGCCCTACAAAGCCTCAGTATATCTCACACACCTGAGTAACTGGGCAGCAAAATGGCAGTTAAATATCAGTGTTGATAAACACAAGTAATGGACATTGGAAAACATAATCACAACTCTATATGCAAATTGATGGAGTTAGCTGTTATCACTCAAGAAAGAGATCTTGGTGTCATTGCGGATAGTTCTCTGAAAAAATTGCTCAACGTGCAACAGCAGTCCGAAAAGCTCACAATGTTAGGAACCATTAAGAAGGGGCTAAATAATAGGACAGTCAATATAATAATGCCATTTATGTAAATCCTTGAATACTCTGTTCTGGTCACCCCATCTCTCTCAAAAAAAAGATGTTTTAGAATTAGAAAAGGGCAACAAAAGAGATTGAGTATTGAACAGTTTCCTTATGAGGAGAGGCTAAAAGGACTGTGGCTTTTCAACTTGGAAAACATGACTGGGGGTGGTGGGGACAGGGAGTATCAAAAAGGTCTATAAAATCATGAGTAGTGTGGAGAAGATAAATAAGGAAGTGTTATTTACCCCGTAAGTAGAGCCCTGTGCGGATACACAAATGTGGATCCGGATCTAATTCGCATCCGATCAGCATCAGTATGTATCTGATCCACATGCCAGGTTTTATGTGCATCCGTGTCTGCAGTGCCCCTCCCTCCCCCTCGCAGCAGCTCCTGCTTCCAGGATAGGAGTGGAGCATTTGTCCGGGTGCCTGCCTGTGTACTGTAGCATAACTGAGAAAGCAGGGACTTCATAAATGTGCCTACACTGTTTTTATTTTAAACATAAATTTTATACAGAGTCATAGGGTCCTTGTGCAACCACCATGACTTGTGGGGTGGTTGCCTGTGTCAGCTCTTGGACCGTTAGAGAGCAGCAGTGGCCCCCCTAACAACTGACCTCCACTGTTTCCTGGATGGACCCCCAATTAGCTGCAGATCCCACCCCACACCACCTAAACAGAGGATGGCGGTCAGCCCCCCTGCGCCCTATCCGGGATCATTCAGCTGTTGGTTGGCACCACAAGCTGGCAGCTCCTGATGCAGTTCAGAGTCTCCCGTAGCCCTGCTCTGAACAACTTTTTCTCAGTCTCTGCCTAGGCTGTTCAGTGACAGTTGCCATTCATCTGATTGGGTGACGACAGTGGGGAAGGGGTAGGAGTTAGCTGCCCATCATCAGCTGATTGGTGGAATGTGGGGACTGGCCACTGTGGTTGGGCTCTTAGAGTCAGAGGAGGAACAGCTGTGGATGGGACTGGCCAGTAAGCTGAGTTGCAGCAGCTGCAGTTATCCCACCCTGGGCAGATAAAAATAGAATCCGCATCTGAGCTCCAATCTGCAACAATGGGTCTGTGGATCCATACGTGGATCTGAGGCGGATATCCACAGATCTGCAGGGCTCTAAGCATGAGAACCAGGGGTTACCCAATGGAATTTATAAGGCAGCTGGTTTAAAGCAAATGAAAGGAATTCATTCTTCATACAACACACAGGCAATCTGAGGAACTCATTGCTAGGGGATGTGAAGGCCAAAAGTAGAATAGGGTTCAAAAAGGATTGGATAGGTCCATCACTGGATTAGCCAAGATGGTCAAGGGTGCAACCCTTTACTTTGGGTGTGTCTGAGCCTCTTACTCCCGGATGCTGGGACTGGATGGTGGAGGGTGGATTTCTCAATAAATGTCCTGTTCTGTTAATCCCCCTCTGAAGCATCTGGCAGATACTGGGCTAGATAGAATGTTGATCTGACTCAGCATGGCCATTCTTTGTTTTTATGGGGCACAAGGATGTGCTGGATGTGGGCAGAACAGCCACTGCTACCAAAATCTTCAATTAAAAGTGCAGGGGTGCATGAGCACTTGAAGTGGAGCATCTACAGTGGCACACATCTCAAACTCTGGTTACTGCACAAGATGAGTAACTTCTTCTAATGTCAGAAGCTGGTCAGTGAGACTGCTGGAAAAATGAAATCTGCATTAATTGAAGCCTTTGATAGTTAGCAAAGGCATCAAGATAAACAGTGCTGTGAATTGATTTAATTTTAAATATTTACCGTTTTCTTCAGTCAGAAAGTCTTCCAAGAAAATGTGCTTTGTTTGGTTTTTTTCCTTGAAATGGAAATGTTACTTACATAATCTTCCTTACTGAAGGTGCTGGGAAAAGTAGGTCTTAAGATCATGAAACGAGAACATAGAATCTCTCCATCACAATCGCTTCAAACTGTGTGAACAGAAATGACTGGAAATAGGTGTTTTGTTTAAAAAATAAATAAATAACCATGAAGGTCTTACTCTTTTTAACAGGGAAAATTTATTGGCGGACTGTTTGCAAGGTTGTTTTGTGGTAACATGCACACTCTGTGCATTTATCAGTCTAGTGTGGTTACGTGAGCAGATTGTCCATGGTGGAGCACCACAGTGGTTGGAACAAAATCAACAGCCACCCAATGGTATTGGGCAACAGAATGAGGTAAAAATCTTGTAAAATGCCCATTAGTTTAGAATAAGGTTGGGGCCTGCAAGGGGAGGGAGAAGGGAATGTGCACATGGAAAAATAAATGGTAAAAAGCCGGTCCACTTCAGATTTAATATTTTTTACTATAAGCGATTTTATTTCTGTGTGTTCAACTGCTGTGTGTACAGTCCTATGTAATTCACCAGAGTAATGTGATCACAGCTGTAATGCATACAAAATAGATTCCTGAACCATTAGAAAATGTAGAATTTGACTGTAATGTTTACTGTGATCATGCAATTAATAATTTTCTAGCTATTTCTTAATTCTTATGACCCGTTAGGTATACGACATTAAATATTTAAAATAGGATTTAACACTTGTAAAGTTTAATTTGTAACCATGATAAAACAAGTTTGAAGTGAAATGGTCAGGGTTATTTTTTTGTTTGGTTTTTTAAAAAAATTAGTGACTACCTGAAAAATATTTGTTTCTGATAGAACAAAGGTTTTCACTGGTCTGTGGACAACTGAGTGGTCTGTAGAATGCTTGCTGGTGATCTGTGGAGAGCTGGCTTGTCACGTGGTGCTAGCTTTCTTTGTTTCCAACCTTAAACTTTATTAAAGAAACTAAAAATGTATTATTCTAGTAATACTTCCACTTCAGCCATTATAATTGCTTGAGAACATCTCTAAAGTTGTGTTTCATGCTTTGATAAAGTTTGAATCCTCTGTTATAGAATCCCTTTTAAATGGTATGTTCTCAATTATTTTTTATTTGTAAATTTCAAATTTTTTCCTCCATGCCTATTATGATCATAAGGGTATTGTCTGCAAGAGAAAAATTGGCTATGCATAAACCAGGGAAAAGACTTTCCCCAACTTGTGTTTTAATTTCAACTGTACAAATACAAAATTTTAACATAGTAGTGCAGTTCTGAAACTTGACAGTGTTCTTAAATAATGTATCTTTCTTGCACACCACTAAACTGAATCTCTAGAAGTCCAATAAGATATTGATACTGTCAGCATTGTAGGAGGTATCTCATTGTCAAAAGCAGTGACCTGTGTTATTCTTTAAGTGGAACCAAAAAAGTTGCTTTTTATCACATTTGTTTTCCTGGACATTGTTCAAAACACAGCAGTACTTTAATGAAGTGAAGTTGCACTGAAATCTTGTCCTTGCAGGCTCAGGGGGTAGGAAATGGTGGAGTTGAAAATGCTGCTCTTGATCAACCTGCTAACCCACCTGCCGAGAATGCAGTTGTAGGTGAAAACCCAGAAATTCCAGAAGAACAGGGAGATGAAGAAGAGGAAGACAATGAAGATGAAGAAGATGCTGTAGTAGAAGATGCAGCAGATGCAAACAATGGAGCCCAAGGTAACAGGTGACACAGGACAGGAGCATTTCTCTAAAACGATCCTATAAAATAGCTATTGAAAAGAAATGAAAATGAATATTATTCTTTTGAGGTTGACATTCATATTTTTAATTAATCTGCTTAGGGAAACTACTAAAGCATGTGGGCTCAGACTTCAGCATGTTTACATCTTCTGTTGTGTGTTGGTGTTTATATATAGGGATTAACATAAGTGGTACTCATAGCACCTAACCTTTCAAAAAGCGTACTGAAAACTTCCCCCAAAGGCTCACATGCGTACCAGCATACCATGCCCCCCTACCGTGCTCCCAGCCCCTACTGCCAGTGGCCCAGCTCTCGGGCTGGATCCAACCCCCGGCTCCCAGGCCTCTGCTGCTACCGCTGCCTAGAGGCCCCGGGCTGGCTCCTGACTTTGGCCCTGCCAGTCCCGGGTCCCAGGCTGGCATCTGCCTTTGGCCCCACTGGTCCCTGGCCGGGGCCAGATTTCGTGACCTGCCTCCTCCCCACTGTCCACTCGAGTTGGGGCCAGCCACTGAGGGCCCTGACCTGGGGCAACCACTGCCCTCGCTGCCTACCTGAGAGGAGGGATTTAACTTTCCCTCCTCTTCTCCTGATCTGCCCCATGTTCCTCAGCTACATGCTGCAGAGCAGGAGATATAAGATCCAGCTCACCTCTTTGCACTTGCGTTGCTGACTCGGGACACTGGCTTGGACACTCTGGGCTCGTGTCACCTGTCCTCAGCGCCAGCAACGCCCCAGGAGCAAACCCTGAGGCCTGAATGTGTTAGAGGCCAAGGAAGGTATTTAATAACCAACCCAGAGTTGCTACAAGAGAAATGCTGAGTGTTGCTCAGCCAGGGGTGGTGGTGAGGCTGCCCTGTGCCAGCCAGAGCCAGGCTGCAGGGGACCAGCAGCTGCCGCACACTGGATAACTGCAGGGTGGGGAGGGGATTTGCATCCCCCCAGCTTCACATCCCTCATTGCAGGTATAGACTCCCCTCCCCAGGGCAGGTGGGGAGTGGGACTGGAACTCCTCCTGCACCTGTGAGGCAGTGTGAGGTGCCACAAATGTTATGACTGACAGCCGAGTACCAGACAGTTTCTTCTGGTACTCACTGGAGAACCTGATCTGAAAAATTGTCAATCCCTGTTTATGTAGTTTATTCTTTAATGAGCACCAAAACACTTTGCAGTTAAGAAAAGCCAAAACTACAAGCAGCTCTGTGGTTTCAGGAATCCCTACAATAAGAAACTACTCTGCTTGTGTAGTCTAGAGGGAGGTGGTCGTTTGGAAATGCTTGTTTTAACTTTTTAGGAATTAAACTGTAACAAGAATAATTACTCTTAAAATGTTCTGTTAACTTGTATCCCTTTCTAATGTACTGAGTGAGCTTGAGGGTATGCACTTGATATTTCTGCTAATTTAAATCGGAATACAGCTCTTACTAATGTGCTACTTAGGTCAGGGTCATTTAGTAGCTTTAAAAATTATGTCTCTTTAGATGACATGAATTGGAATGCTCTGGAGTGGGATCGAGCAGCAGAAGAGCTTACATGGGAGAGAGTGAGTAAGAGTCATTCTTCTGAAGTATTCTGAATTATCTCAGTCACTGACTTGTACTTGAAATGTCTTAATACTAACTTGTTAAACCTCATAGAAAATTGGTTCTGATACTTGGATACTTGGCTGCGATAGGAATTAGTGTTTCCAAAAAGCGATTACATTAAAAATAATGTATATGATATTAAGGAACAATAAAAAAGCATTTTCTTGATTACTACACAGTAACATGGTCAAAATACCTTTCAACAAGGTACTTTTCTGAGATCTTCAGTTTTATTTCTATTAAATTTGCCAGTAGATGGTAAATTATGTATAGCTTAAAATCTGATCTTTATGAGAGTGTATGTACAGATATAGTAAAAATAAGTATAGACTTTTATACAAGAATGATTTCCAGTACAGTCTCATTTCGTTTTCTGGTTTACAAATTCCATAATTAAAACTCTCCCACAATCTGTAGCATGGTACAATAAAGAGATGGGAAAGGTCCTTTGTTTAATGATACAGATTGCTAACTACACTGTCTCGTTTAAAAGACCTTTAGTGAAAAAGACTCATTATAAACTCAAATTCCTGACCCCCATCTTTTGGACTTTCAAGAAAGGAGTAATTAACTCTTTTGTTTTCAGCATAAACATTGTTCTCACTTTTTTCTCTTGATACATGTACCCCAGAATTATCTTGTGTACTTGAAAAATATTTGTTATTTTTTAAAAAAATTTCTGAATTCATACATTGACTTCAGCATTTTACAGTGTTTAAATACAATAGTTTCATAAACCTCTCTTTGATCTTCTGTGCCAGTCTGTGTGCTAGTCCCTTCTTGCCAATAGATGGGGTCAATACATTGAGAATTTTTGGTGGTACCACTCGTGAATGAAAGGGGCTTGAAAACTAATCTGAAATTTCAGAAGTAGTTTGCTTTAATATCTGGCAACTGAGACATTAAAATATTAGCTTAAAATTTGACATACAGGAGAGTCCCAAACTGTGGAAGGTACCATTTATTCTTGAGGGAGTATGGACTGGTATAGAAGATTTTAGAGGAACTGGAAAAGAAAATTCCTTTAATAATCTTTCTCCTTGTTTGTTGTGTGTGCTTTCTGAAACAATTGTATGATAAATGGAGGATATTTTTCCCTCACTGCAAGCCGATTCCTGTTTCAGACTTGAACAGCATGATATATGACTGGTCTAGAACTGAGAGATGTTTCTCAAGTATACTCTTGACTGAATCTCATCTGCTCTTATTCTTTCAAGGGTAATATTCTGCAGCTAGAAAGCAAAATTGTATTTACACAAACCTTTATATACAAATTCTCTGAGCTTAGATTTCATATGTATTTAAAATTCAGTTAAATCACTAAAATTCTGAAACAGCTATAAACAGATAAACAATTCACTTCCTGAGGTAAATAAAAATCTGCAGAATTCACATGCTTGAAACAGGTCTCTCTGAAATAATTAAATTGTAAGCTGCCTTTGGTTTACATGAACTTCTGCACATTTAAACAGTTATGTATTAGAATATTCTAACATCCACCACTGTCTTTTATTAGATCAGTCTACAGTAGTGAACTAGATAGTTTGAGTTCCTTATTTTAAGCTTGAAAATTCACGTTGAGGAGCTTATCTGATTGTCCTGTTGTATAAAATACCTAGCTAACCAGGGCAGTAAAAATGGATTTGAAAAAGGGCATCCTTGAAGCTGGCTGTGAGAGTTTGAAGATTTTTGAGTACAGAACTGTGAATGAATTCAACTTTCTTTTATTCTTAGATGCTTGGGCTTGACGGATCTCTGGTTTTTTTAGTAAGTGAAGTCTTTTAGTTCAAGAATAGTTTTTGCAATAGGCTTATTTTTAAGAAAACTAACTTGTTTTATGTAGACTTAAACTTGTTTTATGTAGACTTTTTATTTAAAGTCTGTACGGTAATGTATTAAGCAGATTTCAAATGTTGCATTGATGTGGCAGCTGCAGACAGATCTTTCTTTTTCATAAATTGGATGGGTCATGCATTCACATGGATGATTTATTCTTTTGTAGCACTCAGCAGGGGCTTTGCTGCACAGTAAAGATATGGGGCACAAGACCCCAGGCCCAAACCCACCCCTTCACTATTACGCCGCCTTGCCTGGCACCCCACCGACCTGGAGCCATCTCTCCTGGGGCTGTGCTCACCCAGCTCCCCATGTGCCTGCCTCACTCAGCTCCCTCCCCTCTCCCCATCCCCCACCCACTGGGGAACAGTCAGGCACGCTGACTCACCCTTTCACTGTGTACTGCTGGTCTTAGAGGTGCTGCCACCCGAATGCATTGCCTGGGCCATGCAGATGCAGCGTTTTAAATTTCCTGCCTGTTCTCCCGCCCTGGCCATGTGCTTGGGCATGTCACAGGGCAGGAGATTTAAAAGGGTCTTGCCCTGGCCAGCCTAGCTGAGCTCCCAGGTATGCCAGGGCTTAGGCAGGCTACCTGCCTGGGCCTGCGGCTCAGAGCACTAAGCAGCACATTCAGGGCACGGATCCCGTGGGCCCGTACCCCTGGCACCCAGATACCACTGTGGCGGGTGCTGCATAAGAGTACAAATTTCAACAAGGCCTGAATAATTTCAGGGGTTTTTTTAAGTGGGATTCGGGCCTTTTGGAAAATTCCACTCTAGATACTTGGGCCTTGTATACACTTAAAGCAGCAAAAAGCGTTTAACTATACAGGCATAGTTAGAATGCCAAAGCCCTGCGAGTGTAATTACACCCCTTATCACCAGAATTATGTTGGTAATATTTTAAGTATAAACCCCGATTTAGACTACAAGGACTTTAGCTACTTGTGGTTATCACATTTTTAATTGTTGACTTGCAGCAATTTTCTTAGCCTTTATTGTTGAAGACAATGAAAGGAAAAAATTAAATATAAGTTGTTGATTTAAAAAAAATCCTCTTAACAGTAATGGCTTTAGCCAGTGGAACACAACTATTTAAAATTTATTCCGGAATTTCCTCTTTTTCTTAAGCTAAGGTAATACTTGAGTAGAGCGCATGCAAAAAAAAAAAAACGTGTAAATATTACACAGAACTTGCTGTTATTTTGTGGGTAGGGTTAGGTAGGGTGTTTTGCAGATAATCCACCCAGGTCTATAACGATTAAAAAAAAAAAAAAAGTTGAACTATTTTTTATGCTTACTTTAAAAGTACAAAGAATTTGTATTTTCAGAAAAAGAGAGAGAGATTACTGCTAAATTAGAGCAATTTAAACTTTATTTCCAATTTAATTTGCAAAGGGATTCTTGTTTCTTACCATGGGGAATGACAGCAAGTGTTTGTGATTGCTATAGTTAAATGGAAACAGGTGGCTTTATTTATGCTGTAAACAAAACTTGTTTACCTAAGTTACTAATAACACATTACTCTATTAACAGTGAATGTTTTAAAGTAATTCAATGTACTTGTCCTTATGTTCTTTATGTGCAGCTTGTATTTCCCTCAGCTAAAACAATGAAAACCAGGGTAGTCCATTTCAATTTTAGTGGTGCAATGCCTGGGTTTTAAAAAGTGCAGAGGAATGCTTCTTCTTTAAAACTTTTGTTTGTAATGTGAGTGTTAAATTGGAAACATTTTTATTGATCAAAAAATAAAAACTTTTTATTATAAAATCTAAGCTTTGGGGCAAATTTAAGTTGACAGTAGATGAGTAATTGCCATTATACCCCTATTTTCACTCACTATAGTCACTTTCCTTTTTGGGTTTGAAATTTAGAAAATTCTAACCTTGCAGCTTGGCTCATTATTATTCATTCTTCCCCTAAGACCTCAGGATACAAAAAATGCAGTCATTTTCTTATTATGTGAGTTATATGTTTTTGTATTTGTCTTTTACTGAATATATTTTACTTTCTTCCCCAGGAACATGTCTTCTGGGTGGTATCTTTAAATACACTCTTCATACTTGTGTTTGGTATGTGCTGTTATTTGGTCTAAACTAGCTTTTTCATTGTGACACAAATTAGTTTTATTCTCTGTCTAGCTTAAAAAACAGAACCAGACTAAAAGGTGAATAATTAAATGTGACCAATAAAATTTTCTTACTGATATATTTACTGCACATGGATATGAGTAGATCTCATTGGAATTACTTGCCTCTTGCGGTTAAATTTCCGTTCCCAATGTGGCATGTATTGCATCCAACACAGATATTTTTCCTTTTTGATTTGCTGCTGAGAGCGATTTTTTTTTTTTTTTTTAATTTTAAATTTCTCTGGTTTAAAAACTGTTGCCAAAGCTTAGTGCTATTGCTTAAATCTGAGAACTATATTTTTGGAATAATATTCAAGAGGGAATTCCTGGAAGTTAATTTATGAAGTTCCCCATAAAATTGTAGGGACAGATGGGATGTAATTTCCCTGCTTTCTCTCTTCTCTAGATACTGCTAAATAACCCTTGCAAATGATACCTTTTGTCTCTGAGGGTCATAAAAATTTTTTGAAGTGCATTTTTATCTATTTCTTTGGAGTGCAGCAGACCGCACACGGTTGTCATGTATTGTTTTAGAGAAAAAGTCTCCAGGAAGACTGTCCTATGACTTTGAATAAGACCTTCATTCAACCCTATGCAAGTTGAGAATTGTGCTGCTCTATCAGTACACTCCGTGTACATGGGATAAAGAACTAACCTTCAAAGTTTCCCTGTGGGCACTCCACTTCAGGTGAATGTGCGTCCCTGCACCTTTTGATCAGAGAATTTCAGGAGTGGTACTCATCTGAGTTGCACATGTGCTGTCCCTTTCTCACAATGCTGTTGGCGCCTATATAGCACGCACGACCAGACCTGCCCCAGTCCTTCTCAGCCATCCTTAGCCTAAGACAGAGCTCCCAGCAGTATGAAAACTGATAATTTATATAATGTTCAGAATAGTTTTGTTATGCAAAGCACAGGTGAGACCTCATCTGGAATATTGTGTGCAGTTCTGGTCTACCATGTTTAAGAAAAATGAGTTCAAACTGGAACAGGTGCAGAGAAGGGCTACAAGGATAATCTGTGTAATGGAGAAACTGCCTTTTAAGAGAAGACTTAGAGAGCTTGGCTTATTTAGCCTAATCAAAGGCAGGTTATGGGGAGATCTGATTGCTCTCAATAATATATCAGAGGGATAAACACCAGAGCGAGAGAGGAATTATTTGAGTACAGCACCAATGTGGACACAAGAACAAATCGATATAAACTGCCCATCAGGAAATTTAGACTTGAAATTAGACACCGGTTTCTAACCATCAGTGGACTAAAGAGTTATAGAGGCAAAAAACCTAGCTGGCTTCAAAACTGTAGGGGATGGTATGATGGAACAGCCTAGTTTAGCAATTGACCAGTTTTTGGCTACTGTTGGTGGATATGCCAATTAGCCGAGATGGGATGGGTTCTGAGTTATTACAGAGAATTCTTTCTTACCTGTCTGGCTGGTGAGTCTTGCCCACATACTCAGGGTTTAACTGATTGCCATATTTGGGGCTGGGAAAGGTATTTTCCCCAGGGCAGATTGGCAAAGACTCTGAGGGGTTTTCACCTTCCTCTGTAGCATGGGGCATGGCTCACTTGCTAGTGGATTCTCTGTACTTTAAAATCTTTAAATAATGATGTGAGAACTTTAATAACTCAGTCATAGGTTAGAGCGGTTTATTACAGGAGTGGGTGAGTGAGGTTTTGTGGCCTGCATTGTGCAGGATATCAGACTTGATCAGTGTTTCCGAAACTAATTTGGCTACGGAATGCTTTTTGGCTTGATGGAACACATACAGGCTGGTTGTGTGGGTCGGGGGGGACGTATTGCTCATAAGTTGATTTAAAAAGTTAGGTTTTTGGGATGTCTTTTATTTTACAAAGAACAAAAAAAAATAAAGGGAAGAATGAAGGAAAATCATCTATTATTCAAATACCTTAATATTTTTGATACTCATAATTACATATTTAATATTTTAGAAGGAAAAATATCACTAGCATTGAATTTTTTTTCCCAGAACACCTGTTCACATTGTGCAGAACACCAGTGTTCCACGAACGCTGGACTAGTTGATCATATTGGTCCCTTCTGACCGTGGAGTCTATGAATGAGACTAGAAAATAAAGCTGACTCAGAGCACTGTCAAATGGCAGGTGAAAAAGGAGCAAAATCATCGTTCCCATTTTTCAGTTATAGTAATTGCAGGTTACTTATAATATTGCAAGTTAAGAAAAATGCAGAGAATTGACTCTTGAATTGACAATAAATATATCTTAAGGGTTTGTAATGTGTTTAAATGCTACAGTAATCTAATTTTATAACAAAACTTTCAAACTACATTGTCTGAATAGTTATTTTTATCCATTTTGTGAAACTTACAAATTACTGCTACACATAAAACTGAGACTTTTCAGCATAGGTCTGATCTTGAATTTGACTGAGCAATTTTCACTGTTTTTTCCCACCCTCTTCATATTTTCTAGCATTTTGTCCTTACCACATCGGTCACTTCTCTGTTGTTGGCCTGGGTTTTGAGGAATATGTAAGTATGGTTATTTTATAATTCTGATGTTTTAAAGTCTTAAAAATTCATGTAACTTAGGAACTTCTGTTTTTTTTATAGGAGCCCCTGACTTTTTACTGTAGGATACCAGAGTAGCCTGGGTAGTTGTTCATATCTTCATTCTGTAACCTTTCCTTGCTTTTAATTATCTTTCCTACAAAATCTTATTATTGTATTCCCTGTCTAAGACTCCCCTCCCTCCCACCTGCAGTAATGTCACTGAATTTGGCCTTTTACTATTACGTTTTTATAAAGTCTAATGAAGTGTTTCTCAATCTTCAGAGGACCAAGAAACACGTAAAGGTATTAATTATTTTACACGGGACACCTGATGAAAACTTTCTCAAAAAAGCTGGCATACCAGATTTTATGTTAGTAATATCTGCATACTATGTACTCCTGCAAATACAATTCAAGAAACTGAATTAAATACAATTTTATGACTATCATGTTTATTTCTATAAAAAAAAATGATTATGCACACAACTTAAAACTGAAAATATTACTTGAGTTTTAATGGGAATTTTGGGTCCGTGTGTTCTAACAAAGTTCATCTATACTTGGAGTAAGGTTCATCTAAGACAGTTGTATCGTGGAAGTTATGTCCAAGCGATTTCGATGCCGATGGTAACAGTGGTGGGAAATTTAAAATGCCCCATCTGCAGCAAAGGAGCAAGGCAGCATGGATGCTTTGCTGCTGCTGGGACCTTTTACATCAGCTCCTCTTTCCTCGTCCTCCCCAACCAGGAGGGGTTGGGGTCGTTCACAGAACACCTTCACTATGTCCATGGAGCACTAGTTAAGAAATACTGGTCTAATGTATTTATTGTGGAGGTCCTTGATTCCATCAGAAATGACTGTTAGTGGATGCCAAGAAAAAGAGTAGAATATATTGCTGCTCCTCCTTCAGTGCTAACAACTTTGCCATTATGTAGATTTCTACTGGATGCAAATTTATTTTCTGCTTTTTTTTTTTTTTTTTTTTTTTTTTGGAAGATGCCAAGTTATTAGTAAAGAGCATTTGTTGATTAAATATTTGTCCTGTTCATGTTGTAGTATAAAGCAACACAGGAAACTTGTGGTTCCAAATCTCAGCTGCCCAAGTGGACTATGCAGTAACAAATATTGAAAGAGGACTGAACTTAAGGAATAAAAAGTAACTAAAATTGAATGGAAAATATTTAATATGTCTCTCTTCTTTTCAGGTTCAAGCATCTCACTTTGAAGGCCTAATCACAACAATAGTTGGCTATGTGCTGCTAGCAATAACTCTAATTGTTTGTCATGTATCCTTTCATAAGTAGTTACCTAATTCTATCTCCAATTCTCTTTGTGGGTCTGTCAAAGAACGACTCAAAACCCTCTTAAGTGTGATTAGCAAGCCTTTACTTAAATCAGTATATGGGAGCGCTCATGGGGAGAGAACAAAGGAAATCTCCAACCAGTGACGTAGCAACAGCTTCTCTTATAGACTTTAGTTCATTCTGCAGGAAACAAGTACAGTTTCTGATTGGCTAAGATGCATTCCACCCCAGATGCATTCCACCCCGCCCCAGTTAGGCATACCGAGATCAGCAAGACCTTCCCAGACACAGAAATACAGAAAAACAGTACAAATCCAGAAACAGCCAGAACTCAAGGCTGAGAAAGAGAGACAGAGACAGCTAGATTCTTTATCAGTGCCCCCAGCTGCAGTCTTTTACAATCTCCCCCCATTTGAGACTTTGAGTCTCACTACTTCAATATTCTATATTTATAATATTTTGGATCTTTTGACGTTTCAGGGATTCTTGTTGGGTTGGTTACTCCGGCCGCACAGTCACCGGTTCTTCTTCCTGACTGGACACCTCCTTCAGTGGAGGTGTGGTTTCCTTACACTGCAGCACGTGAACCCAGGTCGCCCCGCCTTTGGAGTTCCAGGGTGTTTTTCCTCTGATAACACTTCAGATATACCCAATCTCCAGGTTCTAGGGTATGACACTTCTGATCCGGGGAGACCAGCAATGCCTCCTTCACCTGCAAAGATATTCTGCAGAGACTTTTAGTAAAATCTAAACAATACTGAACAGAAGTGCTATTGGATCTTAAGGACTTGGCATACTTCAGCAAGGACCTTCTCTGTGAAATGGGGATCCCTGTCTAAATTCAATCCCAGAGGTATTTCTAATCTTGGCACAAAGTTTCTTAACGAGCATTTCACTACTACAGCTACATCAGCTTTGTGGCAGGGATAGGCCTTTACTCATCCCGAGAACATGCATTCTATTACTCAAACATACTAAAAACCATTGCACTAGGTTGCTGAATGAAATCAATCTGCATATTTACAAAAAGGGGGGCCCCATGTTGGGGGCTGTGCTGCCCTCTTGCTCTTTACAGGCTTACCCACATTATAGGCGACGCAAATAGGGCAAGATGAACAGAAGGCACTGACTCAGCTGTGCAGATTTAGGACAAGCCAATCTTTGGCCAGCAAGGTGGCCAGTGCTTCCTTGCCTACGTGAGCTAGGCCATGATACATGGTTAGTAAATTAGGCAAGAAGCTTGATGGCACAACAGGGTGGCTGTCCCTGTCTTGCCATATGTCATCCAGGTACAAGGTGCACCCTACCTTTCTCCATTGAGCCTTTTTTAGATTTAGGGGCCAAATTCTGTATAATGGGAAGGGGTTTTTTTTCGGAGACCTCAGCAGGAGTAGTCACTTCTTGTTGCATTAATAAAGCAGCCTGTTCAGCCCTCGGCTAAAGCATTTTCCTTACTTGTTTTATCACTTTCATATGTGTGTGTGTGGCACAATGCACAACAGCTATTTCACCGGGGAGTTGGACTGCCTCTAGGAGTTGACCTACATTTAGACTGTTCTTAATGGCCTTTCCAGTGGAGGTTAAAACTTCCTCTTTTTCCACAGCTGCCAAAAATCATGTACTACCCCAAAGGCATATCTAGAATCAGTATAGACGTTTACTCCCTTATCCTTAGCTAGCCTGATGGTCCTTTCTAAAGCAACTAGTTTAGTGATTTGAGCGGATTTCCCATTGTCTGTTGGACCACTTTCCACCACCTCATATAGGGTGCAAACAGCATAGCCTGCAACCAATTTTCCTTTTTCATCTTGTTGACAGGAGCCATCGGTATAGTACTCTGCGTCTAGGTTGGCCAGGGGCACGTCTTGCAGATTAGCTCAGGGTCTTTCAAACTGTTGAGTGACTTCTTTGCAAGAGTGATCTTCATCATCTTTGATCATAGGCATCAGGGTAGCAGGGTCAAGGATATTTCCCTTTTCTATTTTTATATGCGGTGAGGAAAGTAACACAGCTTCGTATTTGGTAATTCGAGAGGCTGACAGGTGCTGAGTTCTGTTATTGAGCAGTAAAGTAGCCAAGGCATGAGGAACCCTGGCAGTTAGGAGGTTTCCTAAACCGTAGAGGAAGATTGTTTCACCAACAGGGCAGTGCAATGGCGTTCACAGCTCTCAGGTCTTGGATGACTCTGTAAACAGCTTTTCCAGACTTTTCTTCACCGGTAAAGTGGGTTGCATGGGCTCTTGGTTGGAACTATTAACCCTGCTGAAGAAGAGCTTCCACCACTGGTGCAATTCCTTCCTTGGCCTCTGGATTTAGTGGATACTGTGGCTTCCTGGGTAATCGCTTGGTCAGGTCCACTTGAATCTTGACGGGGGTAGCACTCAGGATTCTCCCCACTTCATTCTTATGTTGTGCCCATAACGGGAGGAACTGCTTTTAGGAGTTCGGTGTGCCTCATCTTTGCAACTTTCAGGTGATCTGGTTCAAGGTCCATCTAATGAAGAACCGCCAAAACTTCAGGCTCCTTGGGTGCGGGGACCTCTAGGTGGATACCAGTCGGGGTGCAATAGATGATGCAACCAAGCTTGCAGAGCAGGTCACGTCCCAATAAATTCTCTGGACTACTGGTGCTAAGTAGGAAGGCATGCTGTTCTTCCAGGGAACCAATCTGGACTTTAGCAGGCTCTGAGACCAGGTATTGCTCCACATGATTGCTTATCCCTACAGCTCCTTACAGTGGCTGCAGCGGGTTGTAGTAATATAAAGTCCTGTATCCCGAAAGTGGATCAAGTAGACCCGGTGTCAATAAGGAGAGGGGCACTAGTAGCGCATTTGCAATGGAATTGATGAAACGTGTTGTCTCTGGGCTTTGTCAGTAAGTGTCATTGTAGAATACTTGAGCTGCTGCAGGTTGTGGTGCTACTTGTTTGGTGGCTGCTGGTGGAGGGGGCCTTGCTGACCGCTGTTCTGGGCTCGGGGCCAAAGGATCTGCTGGGGCATTGTGCTTTCCAATGCCCAGGCTGCTTGCAATAATGGCACAGATCGTTTCTGGTCATCCCTCTATTTGGCTGTTTTCCTCTGTTCTGGCCCCTTCCTCTTTCATAAATTCCAGATCTGGGGCCATCCTCTGCTTGTTTCAGTTGAGCCATCATCAGGCGAGTTTCAAGAGCTTTTTCTTCTTCTGATTTTCTTGGCAGTGGGTGGCTACTTCAGTCAGCTTCTCTAGATTTTCCTTTTGCCATCCCACACAAATACTTTTTAACAGTTCTTGAACTTCAGGCAATAGGCCTTGCACAAAGGCACAGGCAACAGCCCCTGGGGTCAGGACATGCAGTGTTGTCAGGAATTCTAGAGTATCTCATAAAGGTTTCTTTCATGCGTTCCGTATAATCGGCTGGATTTTCCCCGTCCTTTTGTTTACATGCACTAATCTTGGCCCAATCTACCTTTCTCGGGCATACCTCCAAGATGGAATCCACTAGGGCCTGCCAGCGCGTTCTCATATTATCAACTCCTGCGGGGGCAGTTGCAGGCCACTGGGCCCTGGCAACTAGTCGCTGACAAAGCTCGGAGGGCATAATCAGCCTAAGCAGCTGATTCATATCAGCATGGTTGGGATCATAACACTCCATGTTGATTTGAAGTTGTTCCTTAAATTTCTCGGGGTCTATGTGAATGTTTGGAAACCCAGCCACCAGATTTTTAAGGTCTGTGAGGCTCCACAGGACATGGACCAGCTCCATGCCAGTATGTCCCGGTACCATCCGTAAAGGTGCCTGTATAATCTCCTGCTTAACTTCCTGCTTTTGTCCCCAGAGAGGATATTTAGGCTGGAAATAAGATGACAGCCCATCCTCTAAACGTTGTGCTTCAGTGCGCCATTGGTGAACTAGGCTGCTTGTTTCTCCTGCTATCTGGTCTAACTGCTCTGGAGCTTTTTCCTCCTTCTGAATTACAGAATCGGCCTCTGGCATGGATTGAGCACCAGCATCATGTGGTGGTTGTAGCCTTTGTTGCTGCTCGAGTGGGGGTGCAGAGGTAGGACGAGACACCAGAGGTGGCGGAGGGGATGGGAAAGGGCACCCTGCATCTGGCACATCTGGGCTAACTCTCCCCTCCTTCTTAATCTGCTTCCCCTCTGGCTGTGTGACAGGCAGCTGTGGGTACAGACCCTGTATTTTCCTATCGGTAGCTTTCTTTAGCTGACCCTGTAGTTTTACATCATCTTCTTTTAATTTAGACACATTTCCTTTCCAACTCTTTACTAGGGATTTCATATCCCTCTTTAATGACTTATCATACCACAAAAAATACAACTGCCAGTGCTTCTGGGGCACCTTGGACCTCAGAGCCTCCAAGGCTCCCCTTAAGTATAAGATCTTTTCCTTATCAAAGCTGCCCTCTAAGGGGAATTGCAGCACAAGGTTGTCCTTTGTATACTGGTTCCATTTAGGTAACAAGGTACAAGTTTCAGATCCATAGTGAACAAACATAAAATGCCCTGGGGTGCCCAGAGGGGGAGCGATAACCTTTGTCTCACCCACCCCCATTGTTCCCGTTCCCCTTCAAGCAACAAGCAGACCCATGCTTTACACCACGCAATGCCCACTGGGGCACGGACTCACAGAGCACTCCGCTTGCGTTCAGGACACCACCAGTCACAGCCGTGAGGCTCACAGTGGGCCTGGGGCGGCTAGAGTACTCTGTGGCCAGCCTTGGTCAGCGGTGGGTTTGCAAGTGGAGTAGCAGGCACACAAATCACAGCACACTCTCAGTCACTCCGTCACTCTCCCGGCCCCCCCACCCCCTCATTTCACCGAGTCCAAGGACTAAACAGAAAACTCATAGGTACCTTACAAAGGAGCCCAAGGCGTCCAGTCCCCGAAGCCCAAGGCATCTGATCCAGGTCTTGGTGATCACACTCAGACAAAAATGTCCGGCATTCCAGGCTCTTCAGCGTCCACCACCTCCCCCCTCGTCTGCTCACCCGGCTGTCCATCTGCGATCAACGGCTGCAAGTGAAGATGCCTTCCTGGACACAGTGTGGAGGCGAGGGGGGAAGAAGAGCGGCAGGCACAGGCAAGATGGATCCTAGTCATTGCACCAAAAACTGTCAGAGAATGACTCAAAAACCTCTTAAGTGTGATTAGCAAGCCTTTACTTAAATCAGTATATGGGAGCACTCACAGGGAGAGAACAAAGAAAATCTCTAACCAGTGACGTAGCAACAGCTTCTCTTATAGACTTAGCTAGATTCTTTGTCAGTGGCCCAGCTGGAGTTTTTTACAGGTCATTAGCTCTAGTCATGTGATCAGAGTTAGAAATGAAGCAGGAGCACTTTCTATTTTTCCTTTGTTCTTAGGATGAAAAAAAGAGAAAAGGGCCATTTTGGGTGAAAATTTAGATAAAATCTATATAGGACGGCTTGACCATAGAGACCTAATTTCAAAACAGACTGATTATTCAGAACAATAACAGCTTTGAGACTCCACTGAGCCCAGATTTCTACATTTGATAGTCAGGTTTATGGGAATGACTTTGCAGAGGCCTTAATGTGGAATCAGCTTTTTCCCAGCTAACCAAGATAAAATGTCATAAGGCCATAGATGGAATTAATGGCATTCTTCCTGAATGGCAGATCTCTTTCTGGAGGACAGCCAAAGTAAAGGACAATATGATACAAATATTTCCATCCTCTTCACTAGCCACTAAAGCACTACAGGACATCCCTTGTTCCCCATATGCCATAAAAGTCCAGAAAGAATTTTTCAGCAGTTTTAGGGACTGCACTCAGTGGTGCACTTGAAAAATGTGCTTAAAATCTTTGCCGAAATTAAGTCATAATGGTTGAGTAAGAGTACTCCTATGATCTAGCAAGGCTTGGAATTATAATTTTTGTGATCTAGCTTAATAGACAGGTATGGAATCATCCCTTTCTCTCCATACAGGGGCTGCTTGTGGGCTATACAGCTGCAGCATAGAAAGAAATGGGCTTACAGAATAACAACTAGGATTTGTGCCACATGGGATGAGCAGCTCACCTACATCAGGTGTCCTTTTCCAGACAGCTTTTCACAGTATGTTTATGCAGCATGGATAGTCAGACACAAGCTACCTCTGCTTAGGCTAACGTGCTAGAAGTAGTAGTGTGAACACAATCACATGGGCTAGGGGTACACGCTTGGAGAGCTAGCTTATGTTGTCACCCGTGCTGTCATGGCCACATTGCTATTTCTAGCACACTAGCTCAAATAGAGAGAGTGCACATCTGTCTGTCTGCTGGGAAGTACTCTCCCAACTGTTGTGTAGTAGACATACCCTAAAAGAGCCTGCACATGGGGTAGGTCTTGTATTTGAGGGTTGTGATTGCAATTTGTTGTAGACATACCCGAAACAGCTTTGATTTAGCTAGAGGCAAAGCTCACTTGAGTAACAATAGTGGTGTAGCCACAATAGCACAGGCTGGCCTCCCCGGTACAGGAACTTGGTATATACTCAAGCTGTTAGCCTGTACTGCTGCTCATGCTGCCATGGTTATGCTGCTATTATTATTTGAGGTAGCTTTAATCTGTCTCTACCCATACCCCCTGCTCCCAACTGCAGTATTCCTGAGCGTCTGCACCAAACCAGTAGCTTTGTGCAACTGGGCCTTGTTGTACCAGGTGCTGGATAAACATAGTAAAGCATTTGATTCCATGTCTGTCTTGAAATCCTCTGGTCTACTACAAGGAGACTACAGTCCAGTTTTTTAGATATATAGGAGTTGTGGTGCTCTGGGTTGCAACATCTAAACAATTTAGGAACCTAAATCTCATTTTCTAAAGGGGTTTAGATGCTTGGGAGCCTAAATCCCATTGACAGTGAGATTTAAACTTCTAAGGCTGTTTAAACTGATGGTGGGAAATTCATTGCCATCAAATCGATTTATCCCAATCTATTCAATGATAAGTAAAAATACACTCAATCAATCTGGAAGTCAATCTAATAAAACCGTCTCCTCAGGTGGCATAGTGCCGCATCGATGGGAATGCATTTCCTGTTGGCACAGCACAGTGGAGTTGGTGCACAGAAGGGAGATTACAAAGTCAAGGGGGGTTACACAAGCTGTTCTGTGTAGCTTGTGTAACTCGCCTTGACTGCTGCCAAATCTTGCCACCAGTATAGACCTGGCCCAAATATCTAATCCCTTTTTGAAAATGAGATTTAGACTCCTAAGTCATTGGGTGTTGCAACCCTTACCACCACAACTCCTAAATACCTTTAAAAACTTGGGCCTAAATTTTCAAAAAAAAAACCCTCCACATGCTCTAACTTCGCTGTGAAGAGGTGGGAATTTCTCTGACTCAGTTAAAATGCACTTTACATTAGACCTGCAGGCTTGTAGCTGTGCTCTTTAAACTCTTGGTGGCAAATTTCCCAGCATAAATTTTTGTTCAGAAGTGATTTCTGTTATGTTTTCCATGCCCAACTTGAGATGCCTTTGAAAGGGGGCTTGATTTTCAGAGGATGAGTACTTACCACTTTCATAAGCAGATCCCTTTAAAGTGTTTCATATTGGACACCCAAAATCATTGTCACTTTTGAAAGATTAGGACCAACAGTGGTGTTCATACTTTCACATGAGTATTTGGCTGTTCCAGAATTTTCTGGTATTTAAAAACTGGGTTGCACAATTGTTGATATGAATTTTATTATACTCTGCTGGTCCTATCATATCATTTTGTTTAGTATATTTCCTTGACCACATTATGTAGGGTTTGGCAGCACTTGTAAAATTCCAGAGATCACGTCGCTTATTGGGAGTCTGCTATATTGTTGTTAAGGTAATTGTAGTCTTCTGAAAGCCAAAAGTATCAAGTATAATTTCATTAGTGATTTGTACATAGTTACTGAGTAATTTCTTTTCTTTCCCATGAAGGTTTCCTTGTTGGTGGTGGTAGAAATTGGTGTCTTTCCCCTTATCTGTGGCTGGTGGCTGGATATATGCTCCTTGGTAAGAATAGAAATTATTGGAATGTAGTCCAAATCGTGCACTGTCCCCCACCTCCCCTGTCCCTCTAGGGAAAGTTCTTCTGCCTTGGAGGAAAATAATTGATATAAATTATAAAGGGTAGCCATGTTAATCTAGGTCAGCCAAACGAACAAGGAGTCCTGTGGCACTTTTAAAGACGAATGTATTTATTTATCACATGATCTTCAAAGCGTCTGATGAAGTAGGATTTTCTCCCATGAAAGCTCATGCAATAAATACATGTTAGTCTTTAAAAGTGCCACAGGACTCCTTGTTTGTTTGATATAAATTGAACGTGCAGAAAACATACCTCTTTGCTTTCATTGTTTCAGAGGTCAAAGGTAGTTTGTTCTAAGACACTGTGCAATACTAAATCTATGTTCCTGTATTTAAAGCAATTAAAGTCTACCAGCTCTATTTAAAATGGGGCAGGGGGGGAGGTAGGGTAGGAGGAACATTGTTACTTGAACTCTGTGAAAAGTCACTTCTCTGGTATGTTAAATGTCTTACTGGCAACTCCATGAGTATCTGTTGGAAAATCCATAGAAGGTTCATCTTGTTATGGAATTACTGTGAATTTTTCATTTCATATATTGAATGCCATAAGAGCAAGGCTAGGAGGAAATTATCATACATTTTAAAATGTCACTTCACAAAAAGCTAATATAAGCTATTACTATTAAATGCTTATATGGGGGATAGCAACCATTTTTATTCTGAATTAGCATTAATAAAATACTCTGTTTCTAATGAGAATAAATGTACAGTACTACTTACGGTAATATGAGCTGATATGCTTTGTAGTGTTATATATTAAATGTTACTTATTCTCTTGTTTTTAGTTTTCTTCCCATTTTTAAAATTATGTGGAACAGAGAAATAGGTCACCATTTGTCATGTCCAATATGAGTGCTATAAGTGTGTTATAAGACCCGTGTAGAGTTTTCAGAGGCAGAAGGACTTTACGATTTAAATATAGGTTTTTGTTTTCTTAAATGTTGCTCTACAAACTTAGTTTTGCAACAGGTTGAGATTATTTAAATGTAACGTATCAAATTTTAAAACTGAGGTAAATAAAGTGAATAATCAAGAAAGAGTATTTGACAAACATTGATGATCATATGTTGCCTCCTCCCTCCCACTGCCTTTTTTTTCTTTTTAAAAATAGGAAATGTTTGATGCTACTTTGAAAGACAGAGAATTAAGCTTTCAGTCTGCCCCTGGTACCACAATGTTTCTACACTGGTTAGTGGGAATGGTTTACGTCTTTTACTTTGCATCTTTCATTCTCTTACTGAGAGAGGTAAGTTCTTATTCACATCAGAATATATTTGAACAACTTTATGTACTGAAGAACTGTTCATTAGCACTTCCCCATCTTTGTGTTTCTGTTATGGTGCTTTTAATATATAAGACCGCAAAAGTTTTCTGCCTTAAAAACTGGACAATCATAGTGTTTGTAACAAATGAATATGGGAGCATAAAAAGGTGCTAGCCTATTGTGTGCAAAGGAGATTTTAATATGGATGCTGCTTTTTTTGTAAATACTTCTCAGTATCTGAAATGCATTTGAAGGTAAAGATTTTTGGTTAAAAATACTTCTACTGTGGCCTAGAGACCGTGCTCTGCAGTATCCTACTTCTGTACCTCTTGGTGTTGACTCTTATGTTGAAAAGTTCTTTTCATATATTTATACTTTTTTCCACAGAAATCTAACTCTGTTAATCATACAAAATGGTAATAGTTTTTACGTTGCTTGTGGTTTTGTCTTTTTAAATTGAAATGTAAATACCTGTTTTAGGTACTGAGACCTGGTGTCCTGTGGTTTCTGAGGAATTTGAATGATCCAGATTTTAATCCAGTTCAGGAAATGATTCACTTACCCATTTATAGACATCTCAGGAGGTTTATTTTATCAGTGGTAAGGACTTTTTCCAGACTTGTCTTTCATTTCTTTCTTCTGGTATGGAATACTTTCGTGTTGATATACTTTTAACACATCAACATTCTCTGTACCTTGTTGGATCACCCCAGTGTTGTTCAGCATACACACTGAGGGTAAGACCTTATCCCTGCTTTCGCCTACTCACTTAGCAAAGGAGAGGAGTACTGATCAGTCATGCTCAAGACTCCAGGAGACAGCAGGATAGATATATTGGCCTTTAATCATTCTACAACCACGTTGTTTTGGCAGCCTGTGCCACATCAAATGACTCAAACTTAGTTCAACATATAGTTCTTTTTAAAACTCTTAAATGCATAGGTTAACAGAATGCACTGGAAATGTTTTTTTACCTTGTGAGTCAAGAAATGAAGGTTTTGGCTAATCATTCTTTGAAAGTATGAGTTGTAATGATTTCAGAATCATCACCAGGCTCATAATGGGACCATGAGTCCCAACCAGTTACAGTTTATAGATTTTGAGAATACATAACTTTCTCTTCTAGTTCATGATTTATTTCTCTATATGGAACATAGACTAGCAATGTTTGAGAGGAACAGGTTTTAATTTAAGCATGGACTTTTGTGTATAGTTTTATTTTTCATTCAAAACCTTTGCAGTTGGTTTACATATTCATTAGCCCATCTCTATAAAAATAAAGCCTCATGAGTCTTGTAGATGCAATATACATGTAATTTCCTTGTTGCAGATCGTCTTTGGATCTATTGTCCTACTCATGCTGTGGCTTCCTATACGTATTATTAAGTATCTGCTGCCTAATTTTCTTCCATATAATGTCATGCTCTACAGGTAAGTGTTTTTTAAATTTTGAAAGATGTTTTTTGGTGGTCTTGTGATTAGATAGAATCCTTCTTGCATACTTTTCTAATTGTACCACTTTCACCATTATTTTGACATTGAGTTTGGAATGTTTGTTGAAAATAAACAACATAACACAGATTTTAGTCAGCTTTAGAAAAGTTAAATGCCAGTGTGTGCCAAGTACAAAGTATATTTTGGACAAATAAAAAGTTTGCCTTTTTGTGCATCGATTGTTTTCACAGTGATTGAAATAGTTAGAAACTGAACAAATTATTAGTCTTACCCTACAGGGCATCATTTTATACACTTTTTTAAAAAAAACTTGTTAGAAATAATTCAGGAGTGAAAAAATGCCAATTATCGAATCTCTATTGTAAATAGGAAACCAAAAGATTCCTCTGTTTATAAAGCAAACCAGTAACTTGACTTAGGAGTGATACTGCTCTGATAAGCAAGGAGAACTTGTAGAACGAACAAGTCAAAGATCTAAACCTCACACTTCTTTTTTTAAACTAACGGCTTTTTTCATAAAACTGGCTGTTCACATTAAATTCCTGAACACTGCTAAATTCTTCACTAGTACTCAGAAAAGTATGCAAAGAAAAATCTTGGCTATTGAGGCTAAGAATTTTTTGTGTTGGATTCCTACATAGCTTTTATTATTTTGCTATTTATTTGATCTGATATTTGGATATAATTGTCTTTGTATGCTAAAATGTTCGTTGAAAATTCAAAATTGTTTGAATAGTCTTTATATGTTGGCCTCCTTGTTCTTTCCCTCTGTTTAGTGATGCTCCAGTGAGTGAACTTTCTCTGGAGCTGCTTTTGCTTCAAGTGGTGCTGCCAGCTTTGCTTGAACAAGGACACACGAGACAGTGGCTGAAAGGTCTTGTACGAGCATGGACTGTTACAGCTGGGTACTTACTGTAAGTGTAAACAGTCAATATCAGTTACATGATTTGTGTCAGTTTAACCATTTTAGTGTGAAAGAAATATATTCTTTGACTAGATTCCTAACTGGAGCATTATGAATTACTAGATACATAAATTGCTATGCTAATACAATTTTTGCTGAGTAAAGATGATAGAGTTGAATCTGTCTAGCAATTTCTGTTATCCCTGTGTCTGTATGTTTTGCTTTCCGTTTATCTTTTCAGCATGAAATTTTTGTAGGTTTCTCTTTCCATAGAGTATCTCTTTGGAAAATACTCTTTGGAGTAATAGAAATAGGGTGAAATTAAATAGGAAAAAGTGCAAATTTATGCATTTAGGGGCTAATAACAAGAATTTTTGCTATAAGCTGAGAGTGTATCAGTTGGAAGTGACAGAGTAAGAGGATGACGGATCTGGACATATTGGTTGATCACAGGATGACTATAAGCTGCCAATGTGACGTGGCTGTGACCCTCCCTCATTTTTCTCTCACCACCTGTGGCAGAGAGATGGAACTTGGAGAGTGTCCTACTGGTGCCTATTTTCTTGAGCTTTAATCTCAACCCTTTTGTGAAGAAATCCCACTTCATTTTCTCTCTTTTATTGGTCGTATATAGAAAAGAGGGCAAGGAGACTCTCATGTACAACTCCTGCATACAGCTGGGTGAGGCACTTCACACTGCCTGCCAATGTGGCCTATTCTGAAACCACAGGGTTTCATCCTTGTCCATTGTGCAACAGTTTTGGGCCATTAATCGACGGTCTCAGCAGATATTTTTATTTTCCCTTGGAAGAGCACATCCCCAACAAGTGCTTCATCTGCCGCATCTTGTCTCACACTAGAAAACAGAGAAGAGAGTTTGAAATTAAGTCTCTTGAAGCAATCTTTGAAGGTCTTACCTGATCTTGGAAAAGAGACATCCTTCAAGCCAGAAACAAGGAGGCTATTTATGGCAAGTGCTCTGGTCATCAGACATCATGCTTCTGATTCCTGTACGGAGAAGAAATCTGAAAACGGACCAAGACCACTGGTACTGGCACCATTTACATTGGCACTGATATGTGGCACCCGTGTCATCCGCTGTGAATGCCAAGCAGCATACTCTCCCCATGCAGAAGCATAGCTCAAAACATGCAGCGAGTGCATTCCTCCAAAAGCAGGTCTTCCAAACTTTCCTTAGCATTGAGGGATAGGAGCCAAACATTGACTGGGAAAGACTCAGGAAACCATGGTATTGATGTAATGTCAAAACCATGACCTGCCTTGGTGTCAGCACTGGCACCCTCTCAAGTACCCTTTCCCAATACCAAGACATGCCTTTGAGAAACTGCCTTTGCTGCTCTTTTTGGCACCAGCAGAATCAGCTCTGGTCCCACATCTAATGGCACTACTGTTTCAGGAAATGTACTCCTTGCCATGTCCAGCCCACTCCTACCTGACTTCAAGTAGGGGACCAAGGCACTGGACTTCCCTGTCAAAAAGACTGACTTATCACCCTTCTCTCCAGTTCCTCCCAGGAAACTACCAGACTCTGTTGGCAAAATAGTTGTCTGATGTGGGAGAGGATGATACCCTTCCTCTTACGGCTCCTGCAAGACTGTAGGGAGGAGCTGAGGCATACTATCAAGGAAAGGGCAGGTAGTAATGAAAGTTTCAAGCCACAGTTGATAAGTCTGTTAGGGCCACTTGATCCATAGCTACAGTAGTCCCAGTGCCCTGGCCCTCCTGGTTACTAATGTCTGGGATTCCAGAAGAAGTCTAGGTGATGAGACTGGACCTGCCCTTCAGGGCATGGAGCTCTTCAGTAACTAGACTGACATGGCACTTCTTTCCCTCAAAGATTTGAGGGCAATTCTGTGGTATTTAGAGATGTACTACCCAGAAACATACTGCAAGCCCTTTTGGGATCAACTTCCTCAAAGACGAAAAATAGTCTCATTCCCCCAAATGCCGGCCAGAATTCTTGCCCAGAAAGGAGCCCATTTACACTGGGAGACCTGTTGTCATCCTCCGTTATACACCAACCTGCAGCAGGTTTGACAGGAATATTAAGTGTTCCATTGTGTCACATCCGTACCACAGCCAACTTTCAGCAATCACTTCTTCCTCCCTTCCATTAACCATGGTGACAAGTTAGACAACAAATGAATGCTTACTCTTATTGCCCTTGGTTACCTCATCCAGTTCCTTTCCTTATCCCCTACCTGCTCCTTTTCTTGTCTTTAGGGATATTTCCTCAAGATCCTGATTTTTAAAAAAAATGTAGGATCAGCCCCATCCATAATCCTTTTCTGATCTCTCTTTTAGAAGATCAAAACTCTGAGTATGTATCTACACAGCAAAGACAGCCTGTGGCTGTTCTACGCCAGCAAACTCAGGCTTGTGAAGTTTGGACAAAATAGCTCCGCAGCCCAAACCCTGTGAACCTGAATTGGCTAGCACAGGTCATTATAGGTGTCTAGTTGCTGCATAGACATATCCTGCAATAGTAGTATAGACCAAAGAAATGTTTCTCTTCTGCTTGTGATCTATAAACAACTGAGTCTAAATTTAGTTGAATCATAAACAGACAGGGAAGGCCTGCTCCTATAGATGAGATACAATCAAATTGTCAAGGATACCATCCAGACCTGAAGTTGTTATACCTAGATGATGGCAGGTTGAGTGTCAGAAAAGGAATGCTCCACTCAGATTCAGGAAATCATTATGTAGAGCAGAATATTGTCCAGAGGAGACTTACTCCACTAAATGGAAAAGATACTCGATATGGGGAACCTAGCTTTGGCCCAAGCCCATTGCAGGCCCCAATATCAAAGATTCTGGGCAACTTGCTACAGTTAAAACATTCTGGACTTTAATTTAGCTCTGTCAAGGTTAATCTAACAGTAGTGTCTAATCTGCATATCATCCACTGATACATTTGGTCTCAGTCTTCTCTCATCCAGTGGTATCCAAATATGTCTGTGGCTTATTGCATGCTTACCCACTGAATGGAGAACTTGCTTAAGTATGGGACCTTAACATCATCTTTCTAAAGCTTATGGAGTTCCCCATTCACAAATTTACTCTCAGAATGGTGACATTGGTAGTGATCACCTCAGCCAGGAGAGTGAACAATCTTCAGACACTCATGGTGGAAACCCTGTATTTCTGGTTCCATAAGGACAAAATGATAGTGAAACTTTATGCCAAATTCATTCCTGAAGTGATTTCCAAGTCCCATTTAAACCAGTCAGCCAGCTTACCTATGTTGTTCCCAAAACTTCATTCCCAGGGGCGGAGAAAAACTAAGCATTCTAGACAAACCTAGAACTCCGTGAGAGTCTTCATAGCTGTGAGGATGATAAAGGATTTCATTCTGTTTGTGGCCACAGTTGGCTGCTTCAAGGGCCAAGCTTGTTTCATTGGGAAGATGCAACTGATATTCCTCATTCTGAGCAGATATTGCTTGCCGGTCACCTACAGTGGCTGACACACAAAGAGGGTTACTTACCCTCCAGTAATTGTGATTTTTTTTTTTTTTTTTTTTGAGGGATTGCACTCAGTGTGGATCCCATGACTTACTCTTCACCCCCACTTTCCCAAGTCCTCAGCAGTCACTCATGGGTTTTGAATTGCAAGGAAACTGAGGGAGGATTGCTGCCATTCCATCCTTCATGCCCTTGCACAGGATCACGATGAGGCTCGATGCACATGTGTAGCCACACTGGGCACTGCTATTACATAGATTCTTAGCTTGCGCACATGGTACATGTGTATCTACAGCAGAATACACAGTGATGACAATAGCTCAAAGAACCACAGTTACTGGATGGTAAGTAACTGTTTTTGAATGCTTCATAATTTGACTTAACTTGCTGTCCCCCAAACCTGTACTGCTCATTGTGGGGGTGTACATATAATAATATTTCAAGTTTTAAGTTTTTTCTTGACTGAATTATTCTTATGGAGGCTTGGAGTGGAGAGTAAGACAGTTTCTTCCTCATTGCAATAATCTTTTCAGCTTTTCCTGCCTGAAAAACAGATGAGTCTTTAGTTCCAACTTAATAGAAAAATTCACCTTCAGACACAGTCAAAACCTGGACTGCTCATCCCCAAAGAGGAATGTCAGTAGAAAGTAGGAAGTGGGGGAGGGAGGTGGAGGTGAGAACCAAGTTGAGGAGATACAATGGGAACTGTTATGCATTCCTAACTATAGTAGTTACCAGTAGAGATGGCTCTAATGAACATCCCTTAGGCAAGGGTTAAAAAAAAAAAAAAAAGTAACAACCATTTTTAAATCCACATTCTGAAGGGCTCAAAATTGTCTAAAGTTTGAAGCTTTGAATGTAAGTAATCCTTTATGAGGAGGCGTTCTCGCTAGGTGGGGAATGAAAAACCACTTCTGAGCATGCTTAATAGATATTAGATTTTTTAGCAGACCCCCATAAAGTCCTGCCAGTTAATGATATTACATAGCAGAGGAGAAAATGACACCCTTCTCTCTATGCAGCTTCACTTGTAGCTGATACTGATACTTTCAGGCTGTTGCAAGGACAGTTGTTGAGAGGTTTTGTAGTTTTTGAAATATTGTGACCATATTAAGTATAGAAGACAATGTATACCTTTAGGGAAAACATAATAGAACCTGTGATTTCATTTGTCCACAAATTACATACTGCTGTTCAAAGGCTTTTACATTGAAGATACCTATCCCAATGTGAGTTGATAGGTTGTTGTCCTCTATAAACCAGCCATGTGGTGAACTATCTCCAAAGTGAGAACACTTACATCAGTGAAACTCTACCTGTTTATACCAGCAAAGATTTTGACAATTTTTCATTTTTTAGATTTTTGTAACCAGTATTGTTTTGAAATAGTCAAAATGAACAACTCAGTGTGCACAGATTGTTGCTATGCTGCCACGGTTTTTAACCTGTACCCAACCTGCTTATTTTCTTCTCAGCTTTGTACATTCTGACTTATTTAAAAAACAACGGGTAGAAAGCTAACAGGAGAAAGAATGAAACCTGCCAAGTGCTGTTTTTTGTGTCTTGCTTCATCATAATATTCCCATTATGAATCTCTACAGCTGGTAGTCATTTTATCTTGTTCATTAAGTGAACACTGATAATGCTGTGTGGTGCACTTTCTCTAGGTTTTCATTCAAGTTACAAATCTAGAGGTAGTTACAAAATCGGTTCATGCTTTTTGCCACAGGGACCTCCATTCTTACTTACTTGGAGACCAGGAAGAGAATGAGAACAATGCAAACCAGCAACCAAATAACCAGCATGCTCGCAATAACAATGCCATTCCAGTTGTGGGAGAAGGTCTTCATGCAGCCCATCAAGCCATACTTCAGCAAGGAGGACCCGTGGGTTTCCAGCCTTACCGTAGGCCTTTAAAATTCCCACTCAGGGTAAGTAGATGCAGCACTTTAAAAAGAGAACAATCTCTTTGCTAGGCACTGTACAAACATAGAACACTGTGGGGTTCTGGTCCATCACTAGGATTCCTAAGGATTACAGTAATATAAACAAAGAAGAAAAAATATAGATAGGATTTCTTCTAATGAAGGTAGACGGTAGCGTCTTTTTTAAAGTTTACTACGGCCCCACACTTTAGTGTCTTGGATTCTGTGTATTCTGTTAGCAAATGTATTTCTGGTTTTTATTCATGTATTTGATTTTAATATAAGTCAATATATATATGTCATCATGTATGATAACCAGCCTCTAATGCCTTTTGCATCCAATTATTATAGATCCCGTACAGTTATTATAGATCCCATTGAGATCTGTGATGAGATTATAAATGCTGTGGGCCAACTTCTCCTTAATATTATATTGACCACTGTCCTCTTTATCTGGAATTTCAGGACTTAAGTGCCTATGTCTTTATGCACTGCTGTACTTCAGTGCATAAGTCATTAGGCACTGAAATAAAATCTCAGGGAATAAATTTGCTCTTAGATAATTGAGAATTTGACTTATTCAGGGTTCAAATACCAAAGTTTTATTTTGATACCTAGGGAAATGTTTTAAAATTAAGATTTCCAAAGACATGACTAGAGTGCCATGGACACATTGCCTATCCTTGGTTTCATATGTCTGCAGATAATTAAATATTTGTTCATACCTGTCTGAATGAAAATAACTAGAATAAAAATTGTATGTGAAGTGTTTACTATCAAGATTACTGATTTCTAGGTGGATGTGTATTTTGATACTTGAATGTTTTTCTAACAATCAGTTAAGCAACTTTCATTTCTTCTGTTAACTGTCTCCCTTTGTATTTTGTCTTTCAGATATTTCTGTTGATTGTTTTCATGTGTATAACATTACTGATTGCCAGTCTTATCTGCCTTACATTACCAGGTATATATTATGCTATGATTCTGAGTTACAATAAACACTCCCAGACATGCATTATGGGAATAGTTGGTTTAATATTAAAACAGTACGGTTACAGAAAAATGTTGGGAATGTGTTTATTATTTTTAACCTTTGTAACAGTCTTAAATTCCAAATGACAGTTAGGATGTTTCATAAACCAAAAGCAGTATCTTTGTCCAAATGTCAGTACAGTGGGAGGAAGACTGATGTTCATTGTGGCATCTCATTGTCAAAAGGTAAAAAGAATTGCACCTGTATTCCCCCTCCAGGATCCCTGAAGGGCATTTACTTTAGGTTCCCAGCTCTTCAGTTTTCATCTCTCTTGAGCAAAGACCTGTATGTCTATCCCTCCCAATCAGGAGTTTTCTAGGTTGCACAGTTACCTGTCTATTCTACGTTGCTGAATCTTCGACAATCCAGAGTAAAATGCCAGTATCTGTGCTTTCTTCTCTCCAGAAGCTTATGAACAGCATAATCGCCACAATTACATGTTACCCCACTGCTTTTTGTAAGCAAGCACATTTATTCTTAAAGTGAAAGCGTTACTGAAAACCTTAAATTAAAGAACCTTCATGCATACTAAAAAGCTTACCAGAGGACTGGTAGGAGTCAGTCTTTTAAAACTGTCACTCGCTTCTCCCCTGTGGTTACAAGTTCATAACTGTCTCAGATTGAGATCCTGAACAACAATGAGTAGTTCAGTCTTTCCTTTACATAGTTTGGGCCTTTGATGTTGGCCTCTTACAACTGGTAATCAGAAGGCAAAAGTGGTTCTTCTTTGAGTGATTGCTCATGTCAATTCCAACTCGAGTGGGTGTGCACTGCATGAACGGATCACTGAAAAGTTTTCCCTTAGGCTACCTGCAGGGTCGGCTGTGGCCACCGGAGGCACCCTGCAGCCCTCAGCCGACCCTCCCCTTCTCCAGTTCCTTCTTACTGCCCTGATGGTCGCTGGAACAGTTGCTTGCTCGTGCAGCTAGTTATTCCCTTTTGTTAGTCATTGTTGATAGTTAGTGTTTGTAGTTCTCAAAAGTTATTTAGTTATTCATAGCGGTAGTTAAATAGAACAATAGTTAAGGGAGCGATCTTGGGGCCTCCCCAGGCCCAAAGGCCAGGGCATGCCTGGCTTCAAAGCCTACCTCTCCTGCAGCACGTTTATGCCCAGCGATGACCTTCGCTCGTGTTTGAAGTGCCTGGGTGAGTCGCACTTGCAAGACAAGTGTAAAATCTGCAGGAGCTTTGAGTCCCGGACTCAGAAGGACAGAGAACAGAGATTAAATCTCCTAATGATGGAGGAAGCTCTCTGCCCAACAGAAGTGGGAGACTCCAGTTCAGGTAGGACCGGGTCAGTTCAAAGTGCGACGGTGGCGGGAAGGAGCAAAGACTCTGGAAAGGAGCCCCGGCACCAACAGCCCCGGTGAGAGGTTCCCATCGGCACTGGTCACACTCTCCGGTATTAGCAAAGAAGAGGAGGATGGAGAGGGGATGCTCCCCTTCGGCCAGGACAAGGTCTAAAGTGTGGTCGAAGATGGGGCAGTCGACCCCAGCACTGCATTCCGCAGCACTGTTGACTCCAGCCCCAACCCAGTGGAGTCCAGTTTCAGAGCCCTCTTAGATGCAGGGCATCCTGGAGGAGGATTTGCAGCTCCCTTCCACCTCTGAAACATACGAGGCGGCCAGGGAGCTAATCAAGCAGGTGGCACTGCCCTCCCACACAAGCACCTCATCACCAGCTACCGCACCATCGCTGAGATCATCAGTGCCCTCAAGGGGCAAACTGACACCCCTGAAACTGCCATTTCCATGGCACCGCTCACCAACAACACAGAGGGCCAGATTTCAGCAACAAGAACCACCAGCACTGGTCTTTATGCAGCCTGTGTCGGGCTGTATCCGGCACCAGTCTCCAGAGCCTCACGGCACTGTCCCTCCTTGGTCTCCCCGCAGCCAATTCTCTTTGGAGGAAGGCTTGGTGATCTCCCAGGCCAGCAGGAGCAGCAGACGTAGAGGACACCCATCGCACCAGCCGCAGTGTCCGCAGTGGCAGATACCCCCACAATGGCCCTTTTGGACATCGTGAACCTATCACCAATCGCAGGGTTTGGAAGCTGGCCGCTCTCTGTCAGCAGGACCCAGGCCACTTCCTTCATAGACAGCAAGTGCCCCACCAGATTTGGGGGAGATTCAGACCTGGACTTGGTGGGGTTCGGAAACCACAGATGAGACCGTCCCGACATCTACAGCTACTCATCCAGTGGACCCTTAACTCCCTGAGGAGGCCAAGAGAGAGGCTTCATCATCTCCATCTGATGAGGCAGTAGCAGGAGCCACCCCCGCACCTCTCCCTGATGACAGCAGAGCCCACCAAGAACTATTCAGAAGAGTAGAAAGAAACATGGGTCTTCAGATGGAGGAAGTAGTAGAGGACGCAGATCCTGTGGTGGACATTTTGGTACCAGAGGGACCATCCAAGGTGGCACTCTCCCTGATCAAAACCATAAGGGAAACTACTAAGATATTCTGGCACACCCTGCCCTCTATCCCATTCACTGCCAAAAGGGGTAGAGAGAAAATACTTAGGCCCTTCGAAAGGGCATGAACATTTTTACATGCACCCATCGCTAGGATCGTTCGTGGTAGCGGTAGCCAATGAGAGTGAATGACAAGGCCCCACTCGCAAATCGAAGGACACCAAAAAACTGGACTTGTTTGGGAGAATAATTTATTCGACCGGGGGCCTACTGTTGAGAATAGCAAACCAATAAGCTATTCTCATCTGGTACGTATTTAACTCTTGGGTGGTCGTGGAAATGCTCACAGCAGTGGTGCCACAGGACTCGAGATCCAACCTCACAGCGATGGTCAAGGAGGACAATGTCGTGTCAAGGGCTCTACTTCAGTTGGCACTGGATGCAGTGGACGCGGCTACCAGAGCTATGGCATCAGACATCACAATGAGACAGAGTTCATGGCTCCAGACCTCTGTTTTGCCCCATGACGTCCAAATGACTATCCAGGACTTACCCTTTGAAGGGCAGGACCTCTTCTCATCTCAGACAGATGCCAAACTCCAGACCCAGAAGGACTCCTGAGCCATCCTGAAGTCCCTAGGTCTGCACACCCCAGCCCCCCCAGAGACGCCCTTTCCGCCCTCAGCCGCCATCTCAATACTACCAGTCCAGGGGGGACTTCTCCCAAAGGGGAGGTTGCAACAGCTGTCGCTCAGGTTAGAGGTCCTTAGGACAGTCTAAGAACCATTCATGCAGCCAGCTGGGCCCCAAGAAAACTTTTGAGGGTTCGCCCGAGGATGACATAATAGACTTTAAGACTGGATCCATTAACACCCCCCCCCCCCCAGCCCCCTTTCAAAGACATAGCCCAATTTTAACATGCATGGTCCAACATAACTTTGGACCAATGGGTCTGCACATGGTGAAGTAGGGGTATTCACTCCAATTCTCGTCTGTACCCCCTTCCCACCTTTCCCTGTCCCTCTTCAGTGACCCCTCTCACAAGCATCTACTCAACACCAAGGTGCAGGCTCTCCTTACTAAGGGGGAAGTTCAGGAGGTGCCAGAAAACCAGAGGGGGAAGGGCTTCTACTTCCGATACTTCCTAATTCCAAAAGCGAAGGGAGGGTTACGACCCATCCTGGATCTTCAAGGACTAACAAATTTCTTCTCAAGATAAAATTCCAGATGGTCTCCCTAGCTTCTATCGTTCCATCTCTGGATCCGGGAAACTGGTATGCCACCCTTGACCTAAGGGACACCTACTTTCATGTCACGATCCTACCGCGTCACAGACACTTGCTCTCATTCATGGTCGGACAACAACACCGCCAATTGACAATCCTTCCCTTCAGCTTCTCAGCAGCACCTCGGGTTTTCACAAGTGCTTAGCAGTAGTAGCGTCCTTCCTGAGAAGGCAATGCATTCAGGTGTTCCCTTATCTGGACTATTGGCTAGCAGTTTCAAGCAAGTTTGGACCGTTGTCAAGGGGTGCTCATTTAAGTTACTAATTATGTCCCTCATAGTCAGGAATTGGGCTTGTGGCAGGGAAGCCTGCGCTTCCTTTGAGTCCAGGATGGTCCTGATAACTTCTCTGCATTCTGTGGAGACCAGTGTATAACTAAATAACTCTTGAGAACTACAAATACTAACTATCAACAACGACTTTAACGAAGGGGAATAACTAGCTACACGAGCAAGCAACTGTTCCAGTGACCGTCAGGGTGGTAAGAAGGAGCTGGAGAAGGGGAGGATCGGCTGAGCTATATACAGAGGGTTGCCGGGCGTGCCCAGTGGCTACAACCAACCCTGGGGGTAGACTAGGGAAAATTTTTCCAATGATCTGTGCACATGGCGTGCGCACACGTGAGTTGGAAAGTCCATGAGCAACACATCTTGAACACTAGTTCCAGGTAAGTAGCCATTTCTTCACTCCTCAAGGCTTAATTTCAAAAGGCTGGGTATTTGCTTTCACCTGCCCCTAGATATTCCCCAGAAAAGCCACATACACATTTTCCCCCCAAAATGTGCCATTCTTGTCTGGCACATTGTTTGGTAAGGTCCTCTGAATCCCCAGGTCTCTCAATCTATCATCGCTACTTGGTGAGGTTACTTAGAATCCCAGCTCATAGTAATACATAAACCATTCATTTAATACAGGGGACCCCAAAGATGCTTAAAAAAAAATTCAGTAAAGTCTCCCAAGGATATTTCAGGAAACTGCCACATCTGTCACTCTCCCATGTCATCTTCATGATTTTGAGTATAAGATTAGATTTGAATTATTATGGCTAGTGTCATCTGATGGTGTTGAAGGAGGGAATTGGGATTTAATATGGCATGTTTGATTTGTGTATTAAGAGGTTGCAGTACTGATACACATTGACTCTAGTTTCATGGACAATGTATTTATCAACTGTGCAAACTGTGTATCTTTATTGCACACTTCTGAAATTGTTGGACATGGGCTTCTGTTTTTCATGGTTTATTAATTTCATTTTGGGGGGTTTATTCTAGCTGTTGTTTTGTATGATGTCCAGAAATCAGGGTGTTTCTGGGCTTTCACTTACAGAATTATAGAAACTGGAAGGGGCCATGACAGGTCATCGAGTTCAGTTCCCTGCACCCATGGCAGGACCAAGTACCTCCATTAAACCATCCCTGACAGGTGTTTGTCTAACCTGCTCTTAAAAACCCCTAATGTAGGAGATTCCACAACTTGCCAAGGCAACTTCTTCCCATGTTTAATCACCCTGACAGTTAGAAATTTTTTCCTAATGTCTAGGCTGAATTTTCCTTGCTGTAATTTAAGCCTGTTGCTTCTCGTCCTATCATCTGTGATTAAAGAGAATAATTTTTCTCCTTTTTCCTCATAACAACCTTCTAGGTATTTGAAAACTGTTGTGTTATCCCCTCTTAGTATTCCTTTTTTCTAGACTAAACAACCCCAGCTCTTTCAATCTTCCCTCATAGGTCAAATGTTTCAGACCCCTAATCATTTTGTTGTCCTTCTCTGGACTTTCTCCAGTTTCTCCACATGCTTTTTGAAATGAAGTGCCCAAAACTGGACACAGCACTCAAGTTGAGGCCTAATCAGTGCAGAGTAGAGTAGAAGAATAATTTCTTGTGTCTTACTCACAATACTCCTGTTAATACACCCCAGAATGGTGGTTGCTTTTTTCCCCCCCCCAACAGTATTACACTGCCGACTCATATTTCGCTTGTGGTCCAGTATTACACTCAGATCCCTTTCTGCAGTACTCCTTCCTAGGCAATCATTGCCTATTTTGTATGTGTGCAATGGGTTGCTCAACCCTAAGTGGAGTACTTGGCACTTATCTTTATTGAATTTCATTCTATTTATCTCAGACCATTTCACCAGTTTGTCCAAATCTTTTGAATTGTGATCCTATCCTTCAAAGCACTCACAACCCTTCCCAGCTTAGTATCATCTGCAAACTTTATAAGTTTGATCTCTCTGCCATCATCTAAGTCATTGATAAAAATGTTGAACAAAACTGGAGCCAGGACAGAACCCTGCGGCACCCCACTCATTAAGTCCTTCCAGCCTGAATGTGAACCATTGATAATTACTTTCTGGGAGCGGTTATCCAACCAGGTTTTCATCCATCTAGTTTGTACCTCTGCAATTTATTAATGAGAATGTGAGATGAGACCGTATCAAATGCCTTACTAAAGTCTAGATATACCACATCTACCACTTCCCCTCTATCCACAAGGCTCGTTACCACATCATAGAAAGCTATCAAGTTGGTTTGACATGATTTGTTTTTGACAAATCCATGCTGACTAGCCCTAAGCACCTTATTCTCTTCTAAATGTTTGCAAATCGTCTCCTTAATTATCTGTTCCATTATTTTTCCCAAAACAGAGGTTAAACTGACTTGGTCTATAATTCCCTGGATTGCTCTTATTTCCCTTTTTGTAGATGGGTGCTATATTTGCCCTTTTCCAGTCCTCTGGGACCTCACACGCACTGTAATAAGTAATGTATTTTTATAGTAATCTCTTTGCAATATTTCCTAATGCGTTTGAACATAGTGCTGTTTGAAACAATACATGTTAAAATGCATTAGGGCAGTGGTTTTAAATCTTTTTTTTTTGTGACCCAGTTGAAAAAACTCATTGTGCTCGTGATCCAACAATTATATCTTTGAGCAATGCATTCCAGTCTTTTGGTGGCGGGGGGTGGGTGACGACCCAGTGCCTGAGAGTCTGTGACCCGATAGTGGGTCCAGACCCTCAGTTTGAAAACCACTGCATTAGATGGCCTCTGTATGGTCTACATGGACTAATTAATGCACAGCATGCTAAAGCACTTTAGAAATCATACCTCTGCAGTTCACATTACTGCTTTGTGTAGACAAGCCATGAGTTACAAGTACCCATTTCCAGTGTTTTTCTGGAATTAGTTGGATAAACTCTTGATGTTGGGGGGGAGGGAGGTAATTGTTTTCAGCGTTTATTGGTTAAAACCTAAAATCAGAAGTCCTACATCTCTACAAGGGACCACTTTTATAAATAATTGTTGCACTTTTACTTTAAATGAGAGAGGTGAATTTGTTTAAACACTGTCCACTGGCTAATTCTAACCTCTGGCTACTGTAGCTATAGAAGTCCTGGTGGCATTGTTGTTAGTTAACAATAAACCAAGACACATTACTGATTAGATTAAGCTGATGACTGATTCTGAGTTGCTTCTTTTTGTGGTATTTTGATATTGTATGCAGATTATTTCATTATAATTTTGCTATACTGAAAATGAATAAATTATTATTTTTAAGTGGTGGGGGATAAGTCTTCCTTTTTTGTTTTGGAGTGATTGAAACTCTTGTTGATAAATTTTAGTACTTGTGTAGAAAAGGGAATTAATAGCATCATTTCAACAAGATGCTGGCTGTGTATGTGCAAACATCTCTATGCAGCTTTACCTAGCCTGGTCCAGCCCTGGAAACAATAATTGATCTAGCTTGGATCTTGGAGAATGATAACTGTGTGATTATTGCTTTGAGGGGAAGAGTGTAAAAAGAAAAGGACAGAAACAGTTCACTGGTGATCCAGCATAGAATTTTAACTTTGCTTAATGGTAAAAAGCTGATGTATCGACTCATTTCACTTCTTAACTTGCTTGAGGCTCAGATTAATCACAGTAGCCTAAACTAAAGCAAAATGAAATTATAAATGACAACATATGGTAGATAGAATCATAGGGATGGAAGGGACCTCATGAGGTCATCTAGTCCAACCCCCTGCTAAAATGCAGGACCACTCCCACTAAATCACCCCAGCCAGGGTTTTGTCTAACCGGGCCTTAAAAATCTCCAAAGATGGAGATTCTACCACCTCCCTCGGTAACCCATTCCAATGCTTCACCACCCTCCTAGTGAGAGAGTTTTTCCTAATTATCCAATCTTGACCTCCCCAGCTGTAATTTGAAACCATTGCTCCTTGTTCTGTCCTCTGTTACCATCGAGAACAGCCTACCTCCCTCCTCTTTGGCGCACCCCTTCAAGTAGTTGAAGGTTGCTATCAAATCTCCCCTCAGTCTTCTCTTCTGTAGACTAAATAAGCCTAGTTCCTTCAGTCTCGCCTCATAAGTCATGTGCCCCAGCCCCCTAATCATTTTTGTTGCCCTCCGTTGGACTCTTTCTAATTTGTCCACATCCTTTCTGTAGTGGGGAGCCCAAAACTGGACACAGTATTCCAGATGCGGCCTGACCAGTGTCGAATAGAGGGGAATTATCACATCCCTCAATCTGCTGGCAATACTCCTACTGATGCAGCCTAATATGCCATTGGCCTTTTTGGCAACAAGGGCACACTGCTGCCTCATATTCATCTTCCTGTCCACCATAACCCCCAGGTCCTTTTCTACAGCGCTGCTACTTAGCCAATCGGTCCCCAGCCTGTAGCAGTGCATGGGATTTTTCTGTCCTAAGTGCAGGACTTTGCACTTGTCTTTCTTGAACCTCATGAGGTTTCTTTCGGCCCAGTTTTCCAATTTGTCCAAGTCTCCCTGGATCCCGTCCCTGCCCTCCAGAGTATCTACCATTCCCCCCAACTTGGTGTCATCCATGAACTTACTAAGCACGCAATCTATTCCATCATCAAGATCATTAATGAAGATGTTGAATAGAACCGGCCCCAGGACCGACCCCTGGGGCACTCCACTCGTATTGTATTGTATATTGTAACTAAAACAGTGTATTGTCATAAATACACATGGCATTTTAAAAGAAAGCATGCACATCTATTTGGCAATTTATCTTACTTCTGCTTTGTGTAGTGGGTAGGCCATTTGTGCTGTGATCTCAGTTGGCACACTGCCCATAATATTAAATACTGTTATGCACAGTGATGCACTATGTAACTTACCGTCCAAATTTTGCCTGATACGGTTGTACTTGCTTCCTCAAAATAGCCCCATTATCAAGGGTATTTGCCTTTAAATTGTCATTTTGCATACAGCCTTGAGATCCTTTTTAAGGATTGTCTTCACTGTACAATTAGATTATTTTAGAATGTAACCTGGAGGAGTTGTGTAAACTTAGCACGTTAAACATGATTTTGCAGTCTGTGTAGAAAGGAGCAAACAGTGCTCAAATACCACATCATACCTACTGAAACCATGTTTTTTAACCATGTCAAGATGACACATTAAACACAACTTGTTCTTGTCTCCTCTGCCAACAAAATCATGTTTATACATTTTGTTAGTTAACACAACTCTTTAGTCATGTTGTAAGGTGAACTAATTATCTAGTGAAGGCAAACCTTTGGACTTCTTTTTTTTTTTAAGAGCTGTTTGATGTTCAGATACACAGGGTGGTAAACAAATCTCACTTTTGCCTATAACTGGTTACTGACCCTGGCAGAGATTATACCCCATCCTAGGAGTTGCAGACATGGCCAGACTGATCCATGGATTTGTGACTTGCAGCCTTGATTGAATCTGATAAGTGGTAATTAACAATAAAAGCAAGAAAGTACCAGCTGGTACAAAAGGCAGCAGCCAGTCTGCTTCCTAATAGAAATTACTGTGAAGCCCTTCCCCCTGGTGCTCTTCTCTCTGCTCTTACTCTCAGTTAAATAATTCAGTTCAAGGTCTTGGCCTTGATATTTAATGACTTTCGTGAGACAATCCCTTAGCTACAAGAGAGATCACTTTTCTGCAGCCACAAACTCCTACAATAACTGTTTCTCCAGAATAACGAAATTATCAACCAGCTGGGGGAGACTAGGAGTTTTGGAGATGGTATTTTTTCACAGGAAATAGATTTAAATCATGTAAAGAGCTACCTGTGAGAGATGATTGGGATAATGACTCTGGACTATGACTGTTTCAAACTACTACTTTCTTTAACGTTATTTTTTCTCAGTGACTTCATGTGGTCGCACAGCACATACCCACACTCTCATAAACATAAGCAAGCAAACCAAATACAAAAATAAGACAATGACACTATTCTCTGATAGCCTGGGAAGGAAGGAAGACCAGTAGTTGTTGTTTCTAATTTTAAATATTTGGGAGGCTCTTATGGTCCCTATCATTGTGGGTACCTAAGTATTTCTGTGAAGAGATTGTAGCATTAATGGAAAATGAGCCAGTTTCAAGCTTACTGTTAGGTTGTATCTAAATGTATTTGTTACACTTCAGACACTTTTTATTTTTTGCTAGGTTGAATTCCACAAATCCAATTGAATCTCATAAATTTTGAGAATGAACCATTATTTCAGCTTGGTTTTTAAACTTGTACTTGAAATTAGTGAATCTAATTGGATATTTTGTTTTGTCAAGAATGTGAGATGATAAACCAGTTGAAATTTTCAATATTTATGAGCTCGGTACAGGCTTTTGGAAACTAATATTTTACACTGAGTTTGAGTGTGACAAATTCACTCTACAGTTATCGTCATTTTTCACTAAGTAAAATAATCCTGCTACTTAGTGTCAGTATATTTCTCAATCTCTGCTTTTTCAGTATTTGCTGGTCGTTGGTTAATGTCATTTTGGACGGGAACAGCCAAAATCCATGAACTGTACACAGCTGCTTGTGGTCTTTATGTCTGCTGGCTAACCATTCGAGCGGCAACAGTTCTAGTTGCATGGATGCCGCAGGGTCGCAGAGTGATTTTTCAGAAGGTTAAAGAGTGGTCCCTCATGGTAAGTTTGTGATAGAAGAAAGCTTTTGCTAAACTGTCAAACAGCATATTCTTCTTTTTTAGGTGTTAATGAGATTGTACTTTCTTCTTCCTGGTCTCAAACTCACCTTATGCTGTTTCCCCTCTTTTCTCTTGGTCCACATCTCCCTTTCCCTAGATCTGTTCAGTCTGTGTTCGGACTCTGCACAGTAATTTGTGCTCGTGGAAACAGTATTCAAACAAAGAATTAATGAATCAGTCCTCTGAGTGCCACAGTACTTACTTTTTAACTATATTTCATTCAAACAAAAAAGTAATATAGGATACTGTCTGATAGAAACCTGAGTCACATGATCTCAAGAAATATTTTTTTTACATTTGTTTATTTCACAATTTTCACCTATTCCTGTTTGTAGAAGTGTTTTCATGTTATGAGACTGTTACTTCACTGTTACTTCACAGTGGCAAAAATAAGACAGGAACTCATTGTCTGTTCTGAAATAACATTTGTTTTGGACAGCATATGTTGTGTACCTATACAGTGTCTTTCAGTGTATGTTTTCAGAAAGCTCTTTCAGATCACCACATTTATGGCATTGTTCAAATGAACACTTACGAAAATTTTGGAAAGCAAACTTTTTATTTTTAATATTCTTATGCTAGCAGTGACTTCATAACACTGAGGGAAACTTTCATCATGGTCAGGACAAGCCCTCACCTGTCTAAGTTGGTTTTAGTTATAAGACTTCCATACTTAACCTTGCAATAGTTCTAGAACAGTAACATATTTTTTCCCTTTATGGATAGATATTAGAGGTGTATGAAAGATATGGTAACTTGTAGAAGATCCACTCAAGGTTGCATCGTACTGGATGTTTACAGACAGTAGCAGATGTTTTATGCTGTATCCTTCTCCGTGAGCAGCACATTCTCACTTCATTTGCAGTTTCTTTAGCTTGCTTAAGAAAATTGCCAATACCTATACTAAATTACACCCATGAGCCTATCCTCTAAACCCCTGCACTGACAAAGTTAATTATATAGGCTGCTTTTGCTGTTACTATATGCAAACATTGCAATGACAGAATTACACTGAATCTGTTTAATCAAGTCAAAAACCTCACATCTCAATCATGTTGTTGGGGGGAAGTGGAGAGGAATGGGAAAGAAAGCATTAGAAGAATTTTTCCTGATTAAGTACTGATTACTGGGTACTTTCCATACCTATGACAGTCACATGTGAGTATGTGGTTTTAAAAAAGGAAGACATCCATCAGTAGGATTCTGTTAATTATTCTTGCGGGACTAAAAAGAAAAATGCAAATTTCGTAACTACAGGTGTATATTGTAATTTATGGGTAACATAATTTAATTTTGCATGTATACTATATCTACTAATTTAATATCAACTTTTCTGCTTTTGTGTTTCTCTTTTAATAGTAAACATACAAAGGTTTTAAACTTAGAGAAATTAGGATGTGTAGCACTGACTGGAACTAGGCATCTGACATTTATAAATCAGATTTTTTGGGTTTTAGATAATGAAGACACTGATAGTAGCTGTGCTGCTCGCTGGCGTGGTTCCACTTCTGCTTGGTCTTCTGTTTGAACTGGTAATTGTTGCCCCTTTGAGAGTTCCTTTGGATCAGACACCTCTCTTCTACCCATGGCAGGTCAGTTAATTGCTGGTTTTATTTTTTATTTAATTCAGCTTTTCAGTGCTTCCTTCCTTTTACTGGAATATTAGGGTCTCTAAAAGCTTTTTAAATACAATGTATAAGGCATGGTTTCCTATTTGATTAAGTATTAAAGCAGTTTTCATTTAATGTCTATGTGTAATGTTGACCTACAAGCTGCTGCTTTTTTTTTTTGTAAACCTGAGGTTCGATGACTCTTTAAGACCACAGGTTCAGATTTTCATAAAATGTATTTACCTCTTATCTTTTTGAACTAGATAGTATGAGTACTTTGATAGATCATGCTATGAACTGACGGTAAGACCTCAGAACATTCTGTCATGGATGTTTGGATACAATGTATCCCATTGCTTTTTTTCAAAAGAAATTCATCAGAGGAGCTGCAAATAGCTCTTGGGATTCTGTGTTAAGGATAGCTGCATTCATCATGGCTATATGAGATGTGTGCTTAGTTTCTTTTGGTTAGGGCATTGATTTCTCAATTATTCAGTGGAGTTGCACTGAAAGCACCTTCTTAGACAATTTTCCTGCTGTGAGATCTGTGACAGGGATTTCTAGTAGAGGAATGTGTCTGGGGAGATGAGTGCCTGGGCTCCCAACCTCACTCCTTTCTTCCTGAGGTAAAAGAGGATTCCCTCCCCTTACACCAGATTTGTGCCCCTCTTTCTGCATCCTGTGCTCATTAGACATCTAGGCTTGCACAAAAGAAGCCAGGGTGCCATTTCCTGTACAGAATATAAAGCTTTATCTCATATTGCATCCCTGACATCCTCAGAGCATTAGGAAATTGTCTCGAGTGGGGATCAAACAATTGGTCATAGTTCTCAGCTCACATCCCTTTTACTCATTTTCTCATTAGGTCACACATATTTAGACATACTCACTGAGGCTCATGCCAGCACTTTTCTTGAGATTCCTAAATTTCAACCTCTACGCTTTAAGAGTAATTTGAAACCTGTGCAAACAGCTTTTTTTAATATCAGGATATTTCAAAACCTTTCGAATTGTCATTTCATTAAATACATTTAAAGCTTTACCAGAGAGTTTTGTGATCAGTGTGGGGACGTCCTTGTCCTCTAGAACCTTATGTACCTCACATAGTCTTTAAAAAGTGCTGAAGTATTCTACAATACAGTCTGTTTTCTCGTATGCAGGGCATCATTTATCCTTGAGTGTTCCTTGGATGAAGGAGGTGCCTGGGGACTTGTGGGATCTATCAGTGTCTTGCCAGCATGTCTAGATTAGGTGTTCTCTTTTCTTTCAGGGCTTCTTTGTCTTTCAGTTTCATGGCTTGCCAGTGTGTGTCTGCTGCTGCCCTTCTGCCTCCCTCTCCTTGGGTATCGTATCTGTGTGCCACTTCTGAAGTTCACGCTCTCTTTCATTTTGTTCTTTCTCCAGCTGGCCAGCTCTCACTTTATAGTTGCTTCTCTGGTGCTCATATTTATGTTTTACTATTGTTCTATTTCTCTTACCTGAAATAAACTGAAAATAACAAACTGTAACCTCTCTTTGATTGTTCCCAGTTCCCACACTTGAAGCTCACTTAGAACTGTTGCACTGGTGTTAGTGTAAATCTCAGTTAAAATACCAGGTTTTTTATAAATCCTGTTTCGACTGCCACTAGCACTGTCTAGGGTGCAATCCAGACCAATGAGGGGTTATCATCACTTGCCTTTCACCCTTGTTTGCCTCACAGTGCTTTGTTGCTGTAGCTCTCAACTTAACTCGCTCATAATCAGCTTGCCTGCATGCCTGTCACACCCTGAATATCCATGTATAACCAAAGCCTGGTTCAGCAACTCTGACCCCAGCAATATTTCAGTAACATTCTGACTCCCAGCAGCTTGGATTGTTGACTTTTAGGGAGAACCCAAAACACATCCAGTCCCGAAATTTCCCAGAAGCATGCATTCTGCACTGTCCAGCCATCTCCTGGACAGTTCAGCTATTATAGGTCCATTGCCCTGTAAGAGATAAAATGCAACAGTTTGCTACTTCAACTAGAAGTATACAAGCAGTTTGGTTCAACCACAACAGTGGATTAGTTTTAATTGAAGAATAAAACTAGTTTAATTTACTATTGAGAGAGATTTTAAGTGAGTATGACCCAAGGTTATAAAATCAAAAATGGTTACAAGAAAAATATATAATGCTGTCTAGTAGCTAAAACATAACAAGCTGGACTTGGTTCAAGGTGTAATCCTTAGTACATTTTCACAGCAACATAGCTGACCAAATTTTTAAGTCGGAATCTATCCCCAAACACCAAAGGGGTGGTTTCTTCATCATCTTAGGAGAGGGAGTGGATTCTTCTGAGGATTATTCCTCAAAGCAAAGTTTATTTAAACAGTAAAGAAGCTAACATAGAGTTCTGCGAGTGCAGGTGGCCCCATGCTCTTTCTTCTCCCGTGTGTATGCTGAAATACAGATATGCTTTGTCGCCCTCTTGCTGTCTCAAGAATCCTGTTAACTATTTTTATATAAATTGAGGCAAACACACATTCCTTTATTTAAGATAAACCTGTTTAACCACTGCTGTGGACGTGTTAGTAGCATGGGACCCACCTGACGAGTGCCTCCTGGTGGTGTTACTGGGGAATCACTCGTGGTCTCTGTCAGGTGGTTGGTGCTCTCTCTCTCCTACACCGAACTCAACTCCTGAGTCCACTTCTTGGTCCTCAGCCCTCCAGCCGAGTGCCTCTGAGTCCACCTCTTCTGGGGTAGAGTCCCGCTTGCTAGCTTAGCCCACTCTGTGTCAGTGGCCTGTGAACTCTGTGCCACTTCTGACACTCTGGGAGAGAGGGGAGGGACCTGGGCCCTCCCACTTTTCTGGGCCCCGGCCCAGGGGCCCTGCGTGCCGGGAGCTTGGCACTGATGCCAGCACCTCCCTCCAGTCACTCAACAGTCCTTCCCTGGGCCACTTTCCTTGCAGCCCCTAGGTTCATGCAGACTCTTACCTCAGGGCTGCATCTTCAGTCTGTTACTGGCCTTTTGTTGCTGGGTCTCAGCTTCTGTCCACTCTTGGCCCCCTCATCTCCGGACCACTGCTCCAGATGCTGCTGCCATCTGCCTTCAGGTCCCTGGCTCCTGGTCAGCTAACTGTGCCACACACTGAGCTCTCCAAGGTGCTGGCTACTGCAGCCAGCCAGCCAGCCAAAGAACCTTCTCCCTATGCTTCCCAGGCCAGTTGCCTGAGCCACCTCTGCTGCTTCCCTTTATACCAAGCAGCAAGACCCTGATTGGCTCTCAGCTCCCATTGGCTATGACTCTCAGGCCCTTTCAACCCCTCATGCACCGTAGCAGGGCAACAACCCCGCTATACTGCCTAGGTAGGACTGTGTGGGTTTGAACATGTGCTACAAACATCATACAGGAGGAATTCATAACTTTATGTATAATATTGCTGCACACATTTCACCATGAGGTGGACCAGTGAGTTATCAGTTTTCAAATGATACTTCAAGGCATATTTTGTACAAAGACTTATTATGCTAGTGCATAGCGTATGAATACACAGGTGCATTCGGTCATAGGGGATGCTTGTCTGGAGCTCTTCCAGTCTTCTAATCTGTAATGAGTCAATCCTAACAATTCTGTAGCTGTCCATAGCGCATTTCAAATAAAAAAAGGTAGTCGACAACTGAATATCTAATGTAGAAAATATCTGAAAGAACCTTTTTGCTTTTAGTACGTGTATAACTCCTCCTTTCCCTCCAGGAAAAAAAAAAAGTACAACCCCGTCATTTTTGCTTATGGGTCACTTTTAAAGAAAGATATTCCATGACTGATAGGCCAAAAATCTAACCTACGCTAAAATCCTCCTAAAATCCATAGTTTGTTTCCGATGAGCTCCCCTAGTTGAGGCTACAATATAGATAAAACATCAGCTTTTCAGCTGGGTGGCTTGTCATCCCTGTGTCCGTCCCCCCTGCTCTCCCTCCCTCACACGGAATTGATTTCTCTCATTCACCTGGGGCATTCATCACTTCTGTTCTTGTGAACAGGCAGGATATTTAAAGCTTCTGAATTGCTTCAATATTTGAATATTTCAGTTCCTTGCATTTGCCAAGAAATAGATGTCTTAGAAGCCAAAATAAAATTTCTAATTTAATCTTAACATCCTTACCTGTCTAGTTCAGGAACATAGTAAAACAGTATAATGTTTATAATTTTTTGTCATTGGTTTAATAATCAGTGGGGCTTCTACAGCTGTTTTTTGTACAAAGATCTGAAAACTTCTTACAAGCACTCATGAAGCCTTGCAGCATCCTTAGTTTCTTCCTATGAGTTTTCCAAAGATGTCTTCTTTAAACAGTTCCATTTTATAAATAGAAATTAATTTTTAAGCAATTTTGATATTAAAGCATTGCTGCAATAAAGCTTTGGCTGATCAAGACACACTTAGAAAATACAGATGGTTTACTTTTACTATTATGTTCACTTCCATAAAATTAGGACTGGGCTCTTGGAGTACTGCATGCCAAAATAATTGCTGCCATAACTCTGATGGGCCCCCAATGGTGGTTGAAAACAGTTATTGAACAGGTAAGAAAATAACATTTTTTTCTTTGTTAGAGCACATTAAATAAGTTAAGGTTAAAAAGGAACACGAACAAGGAAGGATGTGAGCCTAAGATTGGTTACTCCTATTTCAAAAGCCATGTAAGTCTATCCCCCACTCACTCCATTTGAGTTAACATTGAAGAATCTTATTTCTTGGTGCTGATTTTTTCTCATTAATCTTAATGTTTTTTAACAATAGGTCCTTGAGTATCTGCCTTCTGTTTTTAGATATTACCAGACACAAAATTGTATTAACTGGGATTCCAGACTGTACATATAAATTAGCTATGGGGAAAAAAATCTTTGAGAACATTGCAGTCTTTAAAAATTTTTTTTTTTTTTTTTTAAATAAATGTTAGCCAGGAAAATTAAAGTTAAGGTTAAATTTGGACATGATAATGTATGGAAATGCATAATTAAGCTCATTCATACAATCTTAATTGGCTGCCTGCCAACTGTGCACGCAGTGTATCTTCCACGGAGACTTCTTGATATACCAAAACAAACAAGGAGTCGTGTGGCACTTTTAAAGACTAACAGTTTTATTTATCACATGAGCTTTCATGTGTGAATCCATGATAGATAAAGCAATAAATAAAATCATTTGTCATTAAAAGTGCCACACGATTCCTTGTTTGTTTTGCTGAACTAGACTAGCACGGCTAGCTTTCTGGAACTCCTTGATAAATGTTCTTGTTTATGACTTTAAGTCTGTAATCTATTAAATCTGCTTTACTTGTGGGGTTGGTCTGTGAAGTTGAACTCTGGAGTACATGACTTTGTACATCCATGCAGATCACCTACCAAGCTGTACCCGTGGGTATAAATTACCTAAGTTGAGATCACACTTTCAAAATGTAGCTGTAATGGAGGCGGGGGTTGATTTTTTTATTTTTTTTAATTTCATTTTTAAACTGAAGTTTTTTGTTTATCTCAATAATCCTATATCATATATGTTCTATTTATAAATAAAGAAATGGTTTTACTAAATTCCAGTCTCGTCAATGCATCTGGAAACTGAGGACCAGTCTGGATTATTTCTGGTTCACTAATAACAATTAGTAGTTGTTGTTATTACTGCAGTCAAGTGCAGTATTAACTTGCTGGTATGCTGGCCTGCATGGAAAAGTTAGGTTGATCCAGCTACGTCACTCATGGGTATGAAAAATCCAGATCTCTGAGCAGTGTAGTTGAACCAACATAACTCTTGGTGTAGACCAGTGGTTTTCAAACCTTTTTCCTGGGACCCATTTGAAAAAAATTATTTACGCCTGCGACCCAACAGTTATATCTTTGAGCAATGCATTCCAGTCTTTTGGCAGCGGCACCAGGGGGCGCCATGACCCAGTACCTGAGAGTCTGCGACCCAGTACTGGATCCTGACCCTAAGTTTGAAAACCACTGGTGTAGACAGTACTAAGTTGATGTAAGAATTCCTCCACTGACATAGCTACTGCCTCTCCGGGAGGTGGATTACAACTGTGCCACCTGTAGCATTTCAAATGTAAACAAGCCCTAAATCTGTGATAACATGTGAAGGTGTCACCAGTTATCTAACTAGTTACATTTAAAGAAAATATTGAAGTTCTGACAGAGAAACTCTTGAATTAAATAAAACATTTTTTTATTTACCAAATATGTAGTGATGTTTCTGATTCATATACTTCCTGACAGTGTTGTCTTTCTTCTTAGGTTTATGCAAATGGGATTCGTAATATTGATTTACATTTTATAATTCGTAAACTGGCAGCACCTGTCATCTCCGTTCTGTTACTTTCCCTTTGTGTACCCTATATCATAGCTTCTGGTGTTGTTCCTTTGTTAGGTAAGTATAAGTTGTAGGTACTCGTTTCGTTTTCTGTCCATTGTACCTAGCTTAGATGTAATAACATTGATGCTATTTTGTATTTCCATTCTGAAAACTCCAGGTGTTCAGCTAGCAAATATAAATTTAAATTTGAATAATCATGTCACACGTCTTTTGTTTCATCATTTTTATATGCTGAATATAAAAATGTTTTAAATTAGATATTCTGTAAGTGAGAGAGAGAAGCTTTCAAGCTTACCCAGAGCTCTTCAGGGGGTCTAGGAAATGTATTTAATTGTGACACACTGTGTACAAGGTGGAACAGATTGTTTAGCATAAGTAATTAACTCTAATTTCAAAGAATCGTTCAAGGTGAAGTGACCAGTTAAGACTTCTGCTTATTTGGTGCAGGAGAGCTGGGGGCAAAGGGTAATGTGGATTATATATTAACTATAAATCTAGTGTGAATTAAAGCTCCCTGGCTCATCTTTTAGAAGTGTTGTGTCTGTTTCTATTGAGGATGACAACTGAGAGGTCAGATATAGAGCGATTGCTCTGTCAAAAGCATTCACGCACAGGTGAATAGGGTGGTTTTGTCTTTTTATCATTTTTCTGCGTGAGTTTATTTGAGAGTGTAGTGACTGGTTTCACTCATGTAGTTGTTATTGGGGCCTTTAGAGCAGTGGATGAGGTACACCTCATGTCGTGATAGGCATGTGTAGGACCCATGGATCTTGAAAAGGGTGTTGTAGAGATCACTGCAGCAGTGGAGATTTGTTTTTGCATTTGGTGTTCTGCCAGGGCCTGCTGTCACTGAGAGTTGGTGTGTCCTGGTCTGTGGAGAGTTTGCTTCTGATGATAAGCATGGAGAGGATGGGGGGCTGTTTGAAGGGCAGAAGAGGGGGTTCAGGAAAGATTTTTTTCATGATGTGGTTCCTATTGAATATGGATTGTAATTGTTTAATGATGCCCTGTTATGGGTTCTAGTGTTGGGTTGTGGTTCGCACCACTAGTTGTCGAATATTACTAAGGTCAGGCACCTGTTAATGTCAGTGGATGTATGTTCTCTCATAGTAAAAGCTATATTGAGCTGAGGAAAATGAGTTAGTTCTCAGAGAGGATGCATAGGGAAGACTAGAGTAGATAAAATTAATGGTTTTTTTGTTTGTTTGGGGGGTTTTTGTGTTCAAATGTTTCTGAATTGTTTAAATTTGAGTTCTGCAGATGTGGACTATTACTGCTAGTCTAGTCTAGTAACTACATTTACTAAGGCACAAACAGTTGCGCTAGTTTCAGGAGAAACATCTGTTCAGAGTTTTGATGGAATGTATGTTTTGGGTACCACTTGGTGGCGGTTGTTAAGCTTTCATATGTGAGGCAGTTATAGATATAGAGGATTCAGTAATTGTGCCAATTTATCATTCACCTCTTACTTGAATATAGGAGGCATAATGAACATCCCATTGTATCTGAAAATATACAGATGTTAGTAAGCAGGCAGGACTACTTACTGCTCATTGTTCAGTTTTGCAACTCGGGTTTTCACTCTGCTTACAACTTCAGGCCCCACTGCCTTTTTGTCATGTTGGATCCTTTAAAATTTTGGACATTTGCTTGTTCTCCAATTAAAGAGTAGTAATAATGAGCACATACAGACTATGTTCACAAATTAATGATTCCAATCGGGATGGCGGGGGGTGGGATGACAATTGGGTACTTTCTAGCAATAGAACTGATTGATAGGCTTGTTTACAAGGATAGGAAAATTAGTTTGATATTCCTCAATTATGATTCATTTGATACATAGTATTTAGACATGCTATTTTATGCTGGTATTTAGCCTTTCTTGAGGCAGTTCATTGGGAGAGAGGGGTGGAGAAATGCATGTTCTTTTCAGTAGTGCTGTTGAATACTGCAAGATGTAATGGATATACATGGACCTAACTATATATATTTTGCAGGTGTTACTGCTGAAATGCAAAACTTGGTACAGCGCCGAATTTATCCTTTCCTACTGATGGTGGTGGTTTTGATGGGGATCCTGTCCTTTCAGGTCCGCCAGTTTAAGCGCCTTTATGAACATATTAAAAATGACAAGTAAGTATACATTACCTGTCCTGTAGCTAAAAAATTTTCTTAAATTGTGATGAGGTCAGACCCCTTGTGAGTTCAGGAATGATTGACATATTCTTCATGTACAACTTTGGCATCGTCCTGTAGTTTATAGGATCCAGGAATATCGGATGGTTGAAACTAAAAATTAAAATTAGAGGACAAGCGTGTTTATTATAGCCATCTTACCTTCACCCGTTAAGATTCTTACCTTTGTGTTCTCCATCATAAACTGTTCTGTAGTATTTGACCTACTCCAGAGTTTTACTCCTGGTAATGATTATCAATATAGATTTTAAAAGTGCATCCTGATTTGAAAGGTAAGTTTCAAGACAGACTGTAGTGTAAACCATAGCATAAAGTGTGGCATATGCACACATAAGTAGACAGTAAGAGGAGCTGTGAAAATGGTATCTGTAAATGAAAATTTTAAAGTAATATGGTTTTATTAATTCCAAAGGGGTAGCCGTGTTAGTCTAGGTTGGCCAAACAAACAAGGAATCCCGTGGCAGTTTTAAAGACTGACAAATTTATTTATCACATGAGCTTTCGTGGGAGAAGATCCCACTTTATCAGATGCTTTGAAGTGGGATTTTCTCCCACGAAAGCTCATGCGATAAATAAATTTGTTAGTCTTTAAAAGTGCCACAGGACTCCTTGTTTGTATGGTTTTATTGCTGTCTCTTTATTTGTCTTCTTCCCTTTCAAGTATTAAGTTGTTCTGAAGAACAAACTTGGCAGCATGAAGGCTTATTTCAAGGCATTATATATTGGTCTAATGAAAGATTTTCTGAAGTGTTTGTACCAATATTCTTGTTTTCTATTCTTAGTATCCTAATTTTAGTATGTGTATAGAAGAAAGTATATTTGCTTTAACATAGTTGGATAAATAATATTTGCTGTGTACTGATTTTTCTCAGTGCAACGTGTTGCATTGAGAAAAATCAATACACAGCAAATATTATTTGTCCAACTATGTTAAAGCAAATTTAGCTGAAAAATCTCAGTGTACGTAAGTTTCTAATAAAAGTGCAAGACTGGTTCATGATAGAGTACCTCAGAAGAATGTTGTTACTAAAGGAATTTAATGGCTTAATGAATTTGTAATGGATTACAGGTTACCTTCAAACATGGCCTCCACTGGTATGTGGTAGCAATGAAAAGTCACTAAAATGTGACAGCTGATAATGACTTTGTTTCATAAGAACAGCCATACTGGATCAGACCAATGGTCTCCCAAGACCAGTATCCTGGCTTCCAGTTTAGACAGTGCCAGATGCTTCAAATGAAATTAGCCAGAACAGGGCAATTGCAAGTGGTCCATCTCCTGTCGTTCAGTCCCACCTTCTGGCCGTTGGAGGTTTAAGGACACTCAGAGAATGGAGTTTTCTTAGGGCTGTCAGTTAATTGCAGTTAACTCAAGCAATTAATGCAAAACAAATTAACTAGATTAAAAAAATTAGACAATTAATTGCTGTTTTAATCGCACTGTCAAAACAATTATAGAATATCAAAATTTATTACAAATATTTTGCACGTTTTTCTACATTTTAGATCTATTGATTTCAGTTACAACACAATAAGGTGCTCACTTTATATTATTTTACAAATATTTGCACTATAAAACAGGGAAATAGTATTTCTTAATTCACCTTATACAGATGCTGCAGTACTATCTACATTGTAAAAGTGCAACTTATAAATCTATAAATATATTTTTACATAACTGCCCTCAAAAACAAATCAGTGTGAAACTTTAGAGCCTACAGATCCACTCACTCGTACTTCATGTTCAGCTAATGACTAAAACAGACAAGTTTTGTTTACATTTACAGGAGATAATGCTGCCTATTTGTTGTTTACCATGGCACCAAAAATGAGAACAGGTTTTCATGTGACATTGTTGCCGCCAGTGTTGCTAGGTATTTACTTGCCAGATATGCTAAACATATGTAGGCCCTTCATGCTACAACTTGCAGATTGCACTGCCTTTTTTACAGTGTATTGTAATAAATATAATGAGGGCTGTCAGTTGCAGTTAACACATGTGATTAACTCCAAATAAATTAACCCTTTTTTGGTGGGCATTAATTGCACACCATGGCACCAGCTTGCATGCTTCCAGGGCAGAGGTGACCTTTCTCCTCCTCCTCCTGGTCTGCTGCTACTCCCACCTGCTTCTTCTCCTCCTCCTCCTCCTCCCCCCGAATGGCTCCTTGCCAAGCTGCTTTGAAGGAGAAGCCTGTCCTCCCAACTGTGTAGTCAGTCTCCACTGAGCTGGGGTCAGGAAACAGGGACCCCAGTCTCCTGCTGGCTCAGGAGTGAGCGCTGCTGACAGTAGTTGCTGCTGGCTGAAAAAGCATTCAGGCGTCTTCCTGAGTACTCTGCTTAAAAACAGCATTCACCAAACACACACAGACTTTCCCTCCAGCACTAAAATATTTAAATAAATTATATTCTGTTATTCTTTAACAGTATTATTAAAACTGTGATTAATCGTGACAGTTTTAATCTCTCATTTAATTGTGATTGATTGTTTTAAATCGTTTGATAGACCTATTTTTTTCCCATAGAGGATGTATGTGCTTTACAAAACTAAATGGCATCCTTGCCACAGCATTATAGAGAAGCCAAAGAATGGAAAAGTGAAATGACTAAACAAACATCTCATCACTAGAGGTGGCCCTTGTTGCACCGTGATAGCACGGTAAAGGGAAGTACAGTCTGTGCTGCGACTAAGTAGATTGGTTTGCCCTACAAGGTTTTCAGTCTGATATCTTCCACTTTATTAAAAATTTAGCTACTGTTCTGTACTTGACTGAAGAACAGTACACACATCCTCTCTGAACAAATCACTCTTATAGAAGAGGGGAACTTGCGCAATCAGTTTTTTAAGTAATTAACAAACAAAGCATGTGAATGCCAGGTGGCACACAATTAATCCTTTAAACTTAACCTTGTTGAATTAAATTCTTCGTATAGCACAGAACTTCAACAGGGAATGCATATGGTCTTTATGTGAAGTTTGCATGCGTGCATGTGTATTAGAAAGGATAAATTGCTTTAAGATATTTGGACAAATCTTATTTGCTGTGTACTGATTTTTCTTAATGCAGTCTGAAGGTGTACAATAAGTGCATATGACAAAAGGTGACAATTTGGGAAAAGAAACATGAGAAAAGACTGATGAAGAGAATGAAGGAAGGAAATGGGTTCAAAGGAAGAACTAGTAGGGAAAACGGTGGGTGGGGAGGTTCTGAGCATGGGGCTGACGTTTAAAAGGTATGAAACTGAGTGCAAAAGGCAATACGCAGTAAGATGACAATAAGAAGAATATAAGGAGCGATTTGGTCATGGGGCAGTGTTAGGAGGAAATTATGTGGGGGGACAGTGTGTGGCTAAGAAGCGAGGACTAGGTTAAGGCAGTGTGGGAACTATCATCTAGAGTTGTGGTGGGGGTCGCTCCTCCCCTTGCCAAGACACAAGGACAACAGTAAGGAGCCCCTTTGTTCCTCTGCAGAGGCAGGATGTCCCCCTTATTTACACCACGAGCAAGCGCGTGCTAGCTTGGTTTGGTTGTCTGAGCCAATTACACTCTTCTCTTGTCATATGTTCTGCTGGGGTGGTGTTGGTAGAACCTCCCAAAACTATTGTGCTTGGAATTAGCTCCTCTCTGACCCTTCCATTTTGATTTATCTTTCAGAGTTGTTGTTTCAGGCTCTGCAGACAGGTCTACATACACACTACATACTTAAGCGGGTATATCACACCCCTGAGCAATGTAGTATTTTCAAGCACTGCCAGTTACACTAACCTAACCTCCAGTGTAAATAGCAGGTATTAGTGAAAGGATCCTGCCAACATAGCAACCACCTCTTGTGGTGGTGGATTAACTACACCAATGGGAGAAGCTCTCTCGCCTATGTAGTAGTGTCTTCAATGAAGCACTACAGCAGCACAGCTGAATCTCCACTGATACATTAGTTTAAGTATAGACCTGCCCTCAGGCAGCTGTTGTGAAGAAGAGTTTGAAAATGGACTCTACAAAAGGTAGAAATATTTCTTCAAAATGAAAACTGAGATTCTGATGTAATCAGGAGCTAGGTCCCTAGACAACAAATCTATAATGCCTGTGTTCAATCCTGCCCTGTCTAAAGTTGAGAACAAAGTCTCTGAATTTAAGAAGGAGGGTGGAGGGAAGCCAGTGGGGTGATGAAGTAACAAACTTGGCTGGAATGACAGGAAGCAGCTGCATTAGTATTACTGCTTTCAATATGTTGGCGGGTAGGACTGCACTCATGATAGTAGTATTACAAATTACCATTTTGTTGAATAGTGACTGTTTGTCTTTAAAATCCTAGGTACCTTGTTGGGCAACGGCTTGTGAATTATGAGCGAAAATCTGGTAAACAAAGCACATCAATGCCGCCACCTCAATCTTCACAAGAATAGAATGGTCACATCAAACACCTCGACCTTCCCTTTTGCCTTTACGTGTCCTTTTCACAGACTTTTCTTCAATCTTTGGATATACTTCCCAATGATCTTCTCAGCAGTGTTTTTTATTTTTGGCTTCTCTTTGTAGCATTCAGACAGCAGTTAAGGTTCTGCTCCTTTATCTGCATATTCTGATATTCTCAGTGCTGTCTGAGGTCTGTAAATGTGTAAATAGAAGTATCCTGATACCCTAAAACCTTGGATTAAAGAGAATGTGCATTGTACATCTTTTAAAAAGTATATTAATTTATTAAATCTAGTTGTCACTTTATTTTGGACTGCTGTTCTGTTGACAAACAATGTGCCACAAAGAAATGGTGCAAAGAGGCAAGACATTTTTATAAAAAGTGAAGCTTGTTTTATGGTGTTGGTGACAGTTCTTATTATAGTAATATTAATAAGATTTTCTTGGGCTGAAAGGCCACACTGGGAATAGAAAAAGGAAATAACCACCCTTCCAGTCAGCAATGAAATGGCTGTGGTAAGAACACAATGAACTATGTACTTTACTGTCAGTCTCTTTTATTATTTTGTATAACACCAAAGCTGTTGTACATTTTCTATTGTCTGATTATTTTTTCATGTGTCTGGGTAATATTGTACAGTTACTGGTAGGTCGAGAAAAATATTTCCTTATTGAGACAGTACTTGTAAGGGCTCAGTGACATTAATTCTTTGGCACTGGGAGTCAGGGTTTCATGATTCTAAGCACTAAATCAACATCTAGTATTGCTAAATAATGGGAGCCATCTGCCAATTGAGAGGTTTGTAAGAAGAATATAATTCTCAGCCAATATTCCCTGACATCTCTGCATTTTAAATGATTACAGTAAATTTCCCCAATGGGTTTTATTTGCCCAAGAGAAGCTTACTTGACATGTTTGCACAGGAACACAAAGAACATAGTGTAAAAAACATGCGAAATGTTCTTTCACTGAATAGCTTGAAAAACTAATTTTTCTTACAACCAAAGCTGCAAATTATACTATAAGCTTCATTTAAGATCACACAAAAAGAAAATAAATTTCTGCCTTTTCACTTCACATGGGATTAACACTAGAAATTTTCAGTGAATATGTTCAGAATGTTACCGGTGGGGGAAAAAAATCCATATAGTATTAAACAAAGAAAAAATGAACTGATTTCTTTGCAAGGACACAGCCAAACAAGAGCCACCAAAATCAAGTTCAGCAATTTCTGATATTTTTATATTTAGATAGAATTTTTTTCAGTGGTGATGATTTTTTACATAGCTGTCTTTTAAAGAAAAATACAGAACAGTAATACAAAGCTTTAAGTAGAGTTGAATCATGCGCTTAGATGCGGTATCCATGTTTGGACTGAGTGAGGAAAAAGTTGTATGCAGGTTTATTGTGGTAATCAGGAAACTAAAGTAATGTGCTTACATTACTACTCAATATTCTCCCTGAGCATTGCATACTTAACTGTGTATAAAATATAATACCTGGGACTTATATATTTACAGATACTGCATCTCTGCCTCTGGTTTGACAGTGAAGTTTGAGAGCTGTATTGGTCCAGAATTTTTTTTAAACTGAAGTAATAACTTGGTATCAGGAGCCTAGATTCCTTTGCAGTGGACACATGCCAAATGCTTCTGTGTTAAGAAGCAGAAGGATTGGGCTATCGGTATCACTACCAAGAGGTCAGCGACTGGTATTTTACATGACTTTATTCTAGTAACTTTGAACTATAATATGTTCAAACTTCAGAGTGATTCTTAGACAATTTCCAGTAAAATAAAGTAATGGAAAAATGGCCAAAACATTTTTCTGTAATTCACTGTCCATGCCAATTTAAAGTTAAATTGAGTATTTGCACCTCAAAAGATTTTTGGCATGCAAATGTTTAACATTGAATATTTATAGTGGTGTACTTTCTGTAAGACAAATATTTTTCAAAAAGATTAAATTTATTGATAACACACTGAGTTGCACCAAGATTCGGTCCTGGACATAGTCTTTGGTAAACAATTCCAAATAATCTTACCACTCAGCTATTGCCAGCACTGCTGTGCCTCTTCATGTAGCATTTTCAGTAGTGCAGTCTCTTGTAATTTGTGTTTTTTATCCAGATAAACTGGGTCTTCAAAAAATATTAAAGTTTATTAAGAAAAAGCCTTTGTGCTTTGTTTCTTATTACTGGTTTTTTTTTTGTTTGTTTGCTTGTTTGTTCTTTTTTAAATCGTAATACAAATCAAAACTTTATTTGGGTCAGTCAGGTAAGCTTGTTAAACATTTTGCACTAAATATAGGCATAAGATTATATGAGTTATTTTGCTTTTCTTAATGAAAATAAACTGTATTATTTTACAGATATTTAAGGGAGGTGAAGTTTGATATAACTCCAAAAGATTTTTTTTATCTCCAGGATATTCTTTTATTCTGAATATATCGTATGCATTTGTTCACAATCTTCACTGTCTTTCCTAAGACACACGGTGTTGAGAAGAAAATATAAAGCACCTTTTGTCTTATGGTTTAATACTCTAACTAAATAATACTCTGGATTATTGTCCTGTGTGATAGCAATTGAATGATGAGGGCTTACCGTTGCATTTAAGTCTTGACCATTGTTAAAGGGGGCTGGAGGCTGTGCACCAGTGGCATTCGTATCTGAAGCAAAATATTTCCAGGGATGCTGGGTAACACAGCAGTGCACTGTGCTATGTTCTGGAAAAGCACAATGTGCACTCCTCATGTTAATATGTTCTTTATTGTGAGAGCTGGGGTGAAACCGGGGTACTATTCAGTCAATCTGTACCTGTTTTGGGTTGTTCAGCACCACTGGTGGCATTATCTATTTCAGGCCTGTGCACCATGGGATTCCAAAGATGGAATTGTAGATAGCCTTTGTGCACCAAACAGGGCTAATCACAGCCTGAAGGTTTTAATCAAAAGAGGTTTATTCTTCTGCAACTATTTGCTAATTGTTTCCTGCTCAGGAAATTACTTAAATCAGCTTACTCTATTAACTTAAATTTTAACTGTGTAAGTAGTAAAAGCTTATATTAGTTAAAATCAAACATATTAAGTACAAGTTAAAAGGAAATTATATTGTAATATTACCAGTGTCCCTTAAGACACTAAATTATTAGCTAAAATGTTACATCTCTCTGGCAGCTCTCCCTTAATATCAAACATAAACCACTTACCTCCACTTTCAAGGCCTTTTAGGGTATGTCTGTGTTGCAGTTTACAACCCGTGGTTGGCCTGTGCCAGCTGATTCAGGTTCCTGAGGATCATACTAAGGGGCTGTTTAATTGCATTGTATATATCGAGGCTCAGGCTGGAATCCAAGTGCTAGCAACTAGGAACTTGCAAGGTGGGAGGGTACTAGAACTCAGGCCCTGAGCTTGAACATCTGTGCTGCAATTAAACAACCCGGTAGCCTGAGTCAGCTGGCACAGGCCAGCCACAGGTGTGCGTCTGTCCATTTTCTGATCCTTTTTCAGGAAAGTACTCCTGAAACTAGTTTAAAGCATTCCATGTGGCTGATAAGGGGTTGCAAGTCATGGCTGGCAAGGCATTTTTTGTCTAAAAAGCATCCAATTTAAAAAACTGCCATTGTCCACACAAGCATAGCACAAGGAGTTTCTTGATCCAATTTTCAATTTTGTTAGCAAGAACAGAAGCATCTTGCCCTTGAAGTGAGATATTTAACACATTTAAGTGTTCAAAAATGTCTTCCAGGGAAGCTAGCAAAGCTAGCCACTTGGTATCTGCAAACTTTTTGCAAAGCAGTGAATCTTTGTCTGAAAGAAAAACTCTCACTTCCTTTTTGAGAGCAAACAAACAATTAAGACTCTTTGCCCAAGATGGTCACAAACTTGTGTAGTAAAGTAACTGATGGTGCTCAGCTCCAATCTCATCACACAGAACACCAGACATGCACTTGTTGAGTTCCTCTTTATAAAGTTGACAGTGTGATCAGTTTCATTGAGAATTTTTTTGAATAGGTGGCGCTGTTACCTCAGAAATTTTGTGGCTGATGTTAGGCTTATCTTTCTTATTGAGGTTCTTAGTGTGGTTCACCTGGGGGATATTCTAGGGCAATTTATAATTCTCTATTAACCTGAGGAATTTTTTAGCCTACCTCAGTTTACCTCTGAGAGACATGCGTATAACTCTCCATTTAAGGATTGACACTTCAGATGGTACATTTTTTGAAAAACAAATGTTCTTTTTATTTGTTCTTATTAATACAATAGGGTTTAACATTTAAAAGTTTAATATAACATATACATAAGTATGTTTGATAAGGTATTGACTATAGGAACTATGCTAGTGGTTCCCAGCCTGTGGCCTGGGGTCAGAAGTGGCACCTGGCTCCCCTCCTGCTGGCTGCAGATGGGACCTGCTGTCTGAGGACCCAGGTGGGGTGTATTTTTGTGGGGCTAAAAGACTGGTGCAGGCAGCCAAAAGGATGGGAAATGAGTGCTCTTCTGCCTATGGCTGTAGCAAGGAGCACAACAAAGCGCTCCACCTAAGCCTAGGTTCATAAGGCTGAAGCCAGAGGGAGGGGAGCACTGACCTTCCATCCCCCTGGCTGCAGAAGGGAGCCACTGCCTAGGGACCCAAGTAGAGTGCACAGGACTATAGGGTGTGTGCAGTTTCCCTGCTGCAGCCAGGGAGATGAGAGATCAGTGAGGAGGCATCCTGCTTTTCAGGGGGATGGGGCTGCTGGTGACCCTTCAAAGCGGTAAAAATATCTGTGGCCCTTGAGCCAAAAGGGTTGGGAACTACCGAACTATACAGTACATGGAATACAAAGTACAGGCTATTAGAAACAATACAGTGTAAGGCTTATTCTATAACTTAACACTTTATAATGCTTAACTCTAAAACCCTTATCTGTCATTCAGCAAGTGTGGCTCAAACAGATGCTGAATGGGTGGGGAAGAGAACCTCATTCAAACCACAAGCATCCACCTTTACTGATATGCAAACCTACATGTCCTTTACTTATAACCTTTTTAAATCCCTCTGCTCATCAGGGAAGATCATTCTTTTCTGTCATGAACTGACACAGGGATCATGTTGGGCTCAGACACAGAGCAGGGACTCAGCCCGTTTGTCATTAGCTCGGAGGCAAAATTACCTTAAGCTAGGAGACTAAACGGGAACTCACTCCAGTTGTCCAAAACTTTAAGGCACTTGTGCAGCTTTTTAGGACAAAGATTACCTTGAGCTTGGACACAGAGCACAGACTTAGTTAGCTCGGTTGTCCAGAGCCTTATGCACTCTTTTGCCTCAGCAATGCTTGCTGCTGCAAATGATTCCTTTTTCTTTGACTGCCTTTATTTCACCTCTTCAGATTCCCTCTGTCAGACTTCTCTGGTTCTTCAGTTCTTTCTCATACAGTTGAATTTTCTCTCTTCTTCTACCAACTGTTGTTTGGCAGCTCTACTATTTTATTGCTGGCAGTTTCAGGTATGGGCAGAGTGACGCTTAGAAGTAAAAACATTTAATGTGGGATAGGGAAAGGCTAGCAGTGTGCAGAGAAGGGAGGGGTTAGGAGTGAACAGAGAGGAGGTATTTTACAACTGCCACTGTCCGATTCATTTACTGGTTCTTACTTAGATAACATTCCTGTTCTAATGCTAATTATTGTTTTTAGACTGTTACAAAATATTTTAAATATTAACACCACTCCTTAGTTATACAAATAAGCCAATTACTGCTTTTCAGAATTTTAAACCTTTGAGATTTTTTTGTCAGCCTCTATCCCAACATTTAGCAGATTCAAGCAGTTTGGGGACAGAAATCCTTCAGCTGCAACACTTTTTTCCTTTTTTGTAATTAGGACTTTCTTGTATAATACACTGAATTCAAACTGCTTGCAGAGGCATGACCCTGTACTCAGGTGCTTTAGACTATTATTGAGCACATTCTCTGTAAATTCTTACAGGCCAGTGCAATTCCAAGCTAGAACCAGAGACAAAAGAATCCAAAAGTGCAAAGCACTATTTCCCTGTAGCACACCAGTAATGGCTGGCAGAACAGAAATTCCTCTTGAGTTATTTGTCATTCTGAAATTTTATAAATGACAGCATCTGAGCAACACTGGCCACATCCATCATTTTGTCAAGTTGAATGAAGGAAAAAAAGGACTTTGCGTGATTTTGGTGATCACTTTTTCATCACATCACTTGCCATCATGTGATTATGCCTGGCACTAGTGTCACTAGAGTGGGGAATCTAACCGAGTTGCCGCACACCTTGCTCCCAGCATAACCAAACCATTTCCTTGGCACAGGGCAGAAAAAGGTTTCTCATTTGCAATAGCTGCTGTTTTCAGTATCGTGTTCTGGCCGTATAGCTCTCAGCTTTCTCTGAAAAAAATCAAGTAGATTTGTTTGAGATAACTGTGCTGTGTTGGCATGTGCTGCAGCATTTTAGAAGGTGTTAAGCTTTCTTCTGCCAGAACTTCACCATAGTCTGCCTCCTCCAAATATCTCGGATTGTATGTGCAGTTTGTTTCTTAGGTTTTTAATTGCTATTTGCGGATCAGGTCACCTTGCCCGGGCGAGGTTTATTGCTACCATGTCCTTGCAGCCTGGCTCAGCTCAGCGCCGGCCGCTGTCGGCTGCTGCACACGAAAGGAGCAAGGCGCTCCTCCCTCTGGGCTCGCGGCACTGCCCTTCTAGGAAGCTCCAATCGCAGACTCTGCCGCGCGATTAGGGGCGGGCCAGGCCAGGACCGCCTCCCTGTCACTCTGCTCCTGCGCATGCGCCTGAAGCGCACGGCGACTCCACTATATCTGGCTGTGGCCCGCGAGTCCTTATTAGCGCATGCGCCGCGGCAGGAGGTCAGTTAACTCCCTCTCAGCAGAGGACCCGCCTTCGCCCGGCTCGAGCCGGTTGCATAGCAACGGCGAAACAAACGTTGTCCCGGGAACCGGAGGGTGGCGAGCAGCGGTGAGGCTGACTACGTCCTTCAGAGCCGGGCCGGAGCGCGGAGGTGAGAGACCCGTTCCCCAGGGCACTCCGTCCCTAGCCAGCTCCCTCGCCGGGCGTGGGCGGCCTGCTGGAACCCGGAGCCAAAGCGCCTGTCGGGGACTGGGCACCGCAGCCAACGGCCGCGTCTCCCGCGTGACCGCCCCAGAATTAAGAACGTGCTCCGTTGCCGGGTGGGGGCAGGGCCAGGGCCGGCCCGGCTGTCTGAGCGTCCAGCCAGGCTGCGCGGGGCCATGTGCGCACCGGGACCGGGTCCCGCCCCCCTAGCCCGGCCTGCTCTTGGCTCGGCGGGGCTCAGCCGGGCACAAGGCACCGCCGCCCCAGCCCGGTCCGCCCGTCCGCTGCCTTGGCCACGAGTCAGTCCGGCGGGCCTGGCGCCCATCCGGGAGGGAGCGGGGCTGAAGGCGGCCGGCCTGGTGCTAAAC